>JAIKVD010000963.1:0-13656 GCA_024679075.1 Phytophthora uliginosa | reverse complement strand
TTCTCGACGGAGCCCGTGAACTCGACGCCCTCAGGTGCGGAGGCGCTCTGAGCCACCTCAAGCGCCTTGGACGGCGGCAAGACGGCCGGCATCGGGTCTGCGCCGGCGACGACGTTGACCAGGACGATGATGGCGGTGGTGGCGAATGCGATGAACTTCATGGTGTCTTGTGTTGTGGGGTGGTGCGGTTGGCTGGTCGGTCGGTTGGCTGGTTGGTTGGTTAGTGCAGCTGATGCGGTGTTGCTTGCTGTGTTGGCTGCAAAATGTGTTGTGTCGAGCGGGTGGGAAAGCGCGCGGTCTCCGTTGCGAGCATGGGTCTGCACATGTGTGGCTCGGTCGGTATGCATCTTTCGTCGGCGATGGTTGATTCGCTTGCTGGTTGATGGTGATAGGTCCATTGAACGATCGCTAATTACTTCGTCAAAGAAGCTAAGGGATTTCCGGTAATGGCAGTGTACAATTGCGAAACTTTGCCGCCGTGCGAGTACCTATGGTCATAACAGAGTTATGACAATAAATTTTGGTTATTTGTAAAACGTATATGGGGATTTGCAGATCACGACGATGTAAATTCATACCAAGTGTAGGACTTGGCTGAATGACCTGTATGATTGGATAGCCCTGCACACGGGTGGTTACAAAACTCGACCAGTCAGTCTGTATTGTTCAAGTATCATCATTTTCGGCCGCTAGAATAGTCAGTATCGCCGGGGATCAGCCATTCATCAACCTTCTGCCACGAAAAAGCACAATCCTTCGGAGCTCCATGGTAAAGCCAACGCGTAACCCGGCGGCGCCAAGCATCTACCGGCCTGGTCTGTTCAATGGCAAAGTGGTGGGTGGGCGTGGCAGGACTGAGAGGAGAGGTGGTCTCTGATTGACACGAGTGCACCGTTGCTACTGCAGGCCATTGTCACGGGGGGTGGAACAGGGATCGGCAAAAGCATCGCGTACGAGCTGGCGTTCCTGGGCTGCACGGTTGTGATCGCGTCTCGGTAAGTGTAAAGAACTCCTCTGCTGATGTTTGGGGGGTGATGTATTGATGAGTGCGTTTGGTGTTGCTGTCCAGGAACTTCGAGCGTTTGACAGAAGCTGCCGACAAGATTCTAGCAAACGTGAAGGCGGCGAACCCGACGTCCGAAGGCTCGGTGCACCCTATCGCGTGCAACATCCGTAGCGAGGAGCAGGTGTCGAACCTGGTCGACGAAACGTTGGCAAAGTTCAAGCGCGTCGACTTCCTCGTGAACAATGGTGAGATTAATTGCAAGCGACGAGTCGAATGAATCAAACTAACCCGTTTGTGCATGCCTGTAGCTGGCGGTCAGTTTCGTTCGCTCCTCGAAGACGTGTCGTTGAAGGGATGGCAGGCTGTCATGGATACCAACCTGTAAGTTGAACAAGTTACTGCCACTGTGAGCGAGCAAACACTAACCAAATGCTTTAGAAACGGAACCTTCCTAATGACAAAGAAGGTTTACCACGCCTACATGAAGGAGCACGGCGGCAGCATCGTCAACATCATCATCGTGCTGGATAAGGGCAGTCCATGTTTGGCTGCTGCTCGCGCTGGCATCGAAAGTTTGTTCAAGTCGCTGTCGGTGGAGTGGGCGTCCTTCGGTATCACCCTCAACTGCGTTGCTCCGGTACGCGAAGAAGAAGTTGATCACATGCATCTCAATCATGGATCTGTAACGAGTTTTGTGTCGTACAGGGCATCATCTTATCCAGCGGCGTTGAGAACTACCCCAGTGGCGCGGAGATGTTTGAGTATGCGGCGGAGAAGGCGACGGCGGCGAAGAGAATGGGGAGCGTTGAGGAAGTATCGGCACGTGGATGGCGGCTGGCATCTCATGGGATCCCTTCTCGACGTTCCACCGCACGAGAACAACCACCCGTACGGTACCAGCAAATTCTAGATACCTCAACAGATTCTCCAGCTACTCACTCGCACCCAACTTCAGCTAGTACATTGCATACGAACTACACGACATGCTGAGCCCACGCAAGCAGATCACCGAAGTCGAATGAAAGTGCTACCTATTCATTGTCGCTGTCGTGTTCCTTTGGTCTACAGTAAAAATCTAAGAGCGACGTTTCACCGACTCGTACTTAAGCGCGAGTTAGGGTTACATGGCCTGAGTGCCTCGAGGTACCTCGAGGCACATTGAGTACCTCGAGCCGTACTACAGGCACCTTTGGCGAAAAATGAGGGGTAATTTATCCAAGTTGATTTCATAAATTTCAGCGTTTGTAGAGATCTCGATGACCTCCCCAGACCAAGACTGGCTTCTGGTGTTGCTCGAGTGTAGTCAGTGTTGTGTGGCCCACATCACGAAGGTTATTTGAATGTACAGAAGACTAGGAGAAATTTGCCGAGCGGGGTCTGTATGTGGGTTATGTGTATGCTGCAGCACTGCGGCATCCAGCATCTGCAAGTCATTTAGCGGGGTTGTGGACATGCACCATACGCGTATTACAGCAAGCAACTAGCAATAAAGTCCCTAGCAGAGTAATTCAACAGTTGAATGGCAAACAATTGATGTCTGGAATGATATACGTGCCTCAAGGCATCTTTCAGCGACTAGTATATCATTTTGGTATGTAGGATGAAACGTATAAGGTGCAAGGTTTGGACAATGTTCATGTGATGTATTCATTCATGCAAGTGATATTAACTACGCACAGCTACAGGTGGCATTTAAGAAGGTAGCGCAACCTCAGGATTCGAATGAGCGTTGGTGTCAGCTTCGACGGTAGGGGGATACCGCGGAGTTTACACTCAAAGAACAAGAGCACCACTACTCCACAACTAGCGGCATCAGGCTGGCGCAACTTTGTTTCTCGAGTCACAGCCAGCCGTTCACACAATTCCGCAAAGAAATCCTTCAACGTTTGCTCGCATGCATCGTAATATTTGGACTTTATGGCTTGCAATGGATCGAATATTGTGATCCCTCTGCTTTCACGCCAGAAATCAAAGATCACGCCACACCAGTGGTTGTCCTGCACGGAAGTGGTATCAGCACCTGGTGGTTGGACTCTTGAAATGGACTCCCTTGTAGCACTGCTTTGAATTGGTCGTCTCGTTCCTTGAAACGATGAAAAATAGGGTTCACCACGCCTAGATTCGCATGCTCACGTTGCAGGAGGGTAATACCATGTCCCATTGCAGCATCGTCCACCCAATTATCACCCACGAATGATAGTAATGAGCGATATGGCACGCTACCAAACGGAGTTGAGCGATCACCACGTAGTAGTATGCGCTTAAGCGCTACCTCCCGTTCATGTGGATCACAAGGAACCCCGGCATCCAATTCCTCAGGAACACCAATACGCTTACTACTCGTACTCACCGCCCAATTAATCGCCGCTTCGGAATCCGAAAGGTATTCCATGGCGGTATGCCACCGATCCATAGCATTGATATCATCAGGTGCATAAATACCAAATCGAGGGACTTTCACAGCGACGCCATCATCGGAACTTCCATCAGCTAAACTTCTGCGAAAAGCAAAATCGCAGACTGCGCTTTACGCACGAACTGGCGCGGGAAGACGTAGCGAATGTCGGTTTGGAAATCATTTCGCGAGTATATGCCAGCGATCACTCGTTTGGTCTTCGGCAAAGTCCGTACGGTTATGGAAGTCAGAACTTGCAGCGCATCTTCATAGCTATAGTCATTGTTGAGTACAGCTGTAACATTGCGGACACTTCGAACTGGGGCCAGCGTTCCTTCAACTACTTTCGCAGCTGTCTTTCGACCTTGATCCATACGTTGTTTTTTCTGGCTCAGATTTTGCTGCTTGCGAACTTTAGGACGACCTCGAGATGTGGCGCTCTTATTTATGCGAAACGAATCAGCAGACTCGGACGATCGGCTCGTCTCATGTGGACGCTTCGATACAGTTGATGCCATGGTGACATGACTCGGGACCGCGACATCGTCACCAGCGCCAATCGTAACTGCACTTGTAGCTTCAGGTGCACTACCTGTGCCTGCAGGCACACTCGTGGTGACACTGGTACCTGTAGGCACACTACTGATGCCAATAGGCACAGCGTCGGCGCCATCAGGCACATCCGAGGTGGGCTTTTGACATTGACCACGCGTCGGTCGCAACACTTCTTCAACAATGTCACTGCATTCGCTGCTTGCGTCGACGTCGCCTTGGTCTAACGTTACACCCACCCTTTGGCGGATGACATAGGGGGCAACGCCGTCTTTGATGATTTCTTCGAATGCTTCAAAGCATCCATCATCTCTCCAAAGACGAAGGTGCCGTTCCTGCTCATAATGTCCGCAATGCTCTTTCCACGTTCAAGAGCGTGTTTGTACTTCGTTGTTCCATTCAGAACTTGGTGGCGTCTGGCTCGCATTGCTGACTCGTGGACTTGAAATTTGGTACAAGCAATCTCCTTTTCCGGGCCAGCTTCTTCTTCGGCTGGCTGGTTCAACTTGCATGAGAGTCTCCATCGTGAAGCAATGTGGCGAATTGGGATCGCTGTTTTTCCTTGCATCAAACGCCAGTACATGACGTGTCGACATGGCAGCAGCATTGTTCTCATAAACACACATAAACATCGATATTTCTGAAAGACAGTAGGTGTTAGAATAGTTCTCATCCAGCAGATTACATGCAACACGTACCGACGAGTCCACATGATACGATACTGTGTGGTCGCCTTCGCTTGTGAGAACAATCATTGTCGGATGAACCGCGTTCATGTTGTATTGCGTTTGCGGTCTCTCGCTATCCAGTACTGCCTTTCCACAAGTCGGTACGCGTAGGGGCTCACTTCGCATGCGAGTTCTCCAGTTCGTCGTCGGCTCTATCATAGCGCATTTGACCAACACCCGTGATCTTTTTTGCGTGCTCCATTTCCGCAACAGCTTGCAAGAACATTAAAGTATCAACACATTCATCAAGTGCCATGTCGGATTTCAAAATATCCTTTATATGTCCCCACGATGATTCGAGCCTAGACAATTGAAAGCAAGAGAACACTTAGTAACTACCTCATAAATGACAGCGAACAGCGTACATTACCTGTTGTTTGTGTGATTTCCTAAATGTGGGATATCTGAGCGCGCATACATAGCCCATCGCTCTTTTATGGCGTTCCAATTGCGCATGAAATACTTGAGAAAGGGGTGCGTAGCTTCGGGAACATCGTCATCAACACCCAGCTGGACACCATCCAACAAGAAGTACATGTACTTCAAGTACTTTGTGTACTCGTCCAGCGAAGTAGCTTGTCGCATCAAATCCACAGCATCTTCGACTTGATCTTTGTCAAAACTCGAAGGTCCTCCATATTCGCTCCTCGCCATCTCCGTCCTGATGTACTTCTTCAGATGAAAGTGGCAAAAAATAACTCGAACGTCGCCGAATTCTTTTTCCAACAACCCCAGTTCGCCCATATCCTTGTCAATCACTATGACCTTGACCTGGTCCCACGATGGGTTGCTGAACTTGAACGATTGAATGGCATCGGAGATGCACTCCGTACTTTCATTTTCCATCAAACTATGGTGAACATACTGCCCCTAAGAACACAACAAGAAGTAGTGAGAAAAACGTACAACAGAGAGTCTGAAGTACTCCAGTGTTACTGTAGGTACATATATATTACTGCGGCTACACGAATGTAACTCAGCTACTCAACTGTACCTACAGACACACACGATGTACTCGAGTACTCACTGTGTAACTTTAGTACAAATACAATCGCTCCACTTACATGTCCGTATACGCCGTTCACCATGAAGGAAAAGAGCTTGTAACGCGACTCGTTCGTGTTGTGAGTTGCGTCAATCAGGAGGACCTTGGGAAATGCCTTGAACCATCGCCACATCTACCGAGTTTGCAAAGTGATCGTCTGCGCTGTCTTCGCATCGTCGGCGTATACAGAAGCGCGGTTACCACGGGTCTTGCAGAAGGAGCGCAACACAGTTTCAAGACGTTCTTCAACAGTTGCTCCTCCTCGCCGGCGCTCTCGCATCTTTGCCACCATGTTGTGGACATCTTGAACTGCAACGTTCTTACCTACAATAGTACAAGCGTAAGTAGGGGCTACAATAGAAGATTCTCATAGACGTACCAGTTTTCTTGCGCACAAATTGCATAATCAATTTTGGCTTTGACCCCGCCGCTTGGAGCTCGTCGACAAACGTGAGGCCCGCAGGATCATCTACCCGCCGAACAGATGCGTGGTTCTCGTAAATTGCCTTTGACACTTTGTGGTTGTGACTGACATCAAAGCCGGTAACGTGCACCATGTACCCATTGACGCCGTCTGCCTCGTTCCAGCAAACGCACGCCTTGACATTCGCCTTGCACCCCGTAGATTTCTCGAAGTAAGACTTTCGTATTCCCTTTCCGCGACTTTTGCGAGACCAGCCATGAGTGCAAACAAATTTAACCCAGAAGTTCTTGAACGCCTCCGGTATCATACGATCTGCTTGAACTTCATTTCGGTCAGTGGCTTCAGTGTTCTCATCTGCTTGTAGGCAATCTCCCCCTCGCGCAGCACTACTTGTTATCTCACGATTCCGCTTGAGCACCGAAATTGAGGTGCGCTGCCGAAAAATCTGGTGGGTCTGCTCTTGATACTGAGTGAAGTATTCGGAGAAATCATCCCAGCTTTCATGCCATTCGACGTCCGGAGGAGGTGCCACCCACGTCTCTGGCGGGACTTGGAGCTCTGGCTCGCTGTCGCCCATGCTTTCCTGCAGACAGACAAGTAAGATAACCATTCAAACAAGCTGACTTCTTATTGCTGTACGTACACAATGCCTTCAGAGATCACGTTGCGACACTGACTTTTGACGGGGGAGGGGAGATCTGCAAATGAGAGGCTGGGAGTGCTCGAACGTAGGAGAGGGGGTGTCATTTTTAGAGATCGTGAAATTCGAAAAATGAGTATTTTACGACGGTAATTTACGGGTACGACACAGTAGATTTTCGTTAGGTGCGATCCTGCTCGGTGACTCTATCCAGTTCCAAAATCTAATTTGTGCTGGACTATGGTTGTAAAATATTCACAGGCTACCCAAGTGCTCCGGGAGAGTACACAGGTCGTGCGAACTGCTTTGAACGTAGTAGATGGCATGAAGTACTATGCACAGCAGCGATTCCAAACCGTTCCAGGAACAGTAAATAGGTGCGAAAGAAAATGTTATACTTCGAAGTATACGGCATTATTGTCATTTTTATCGACACCGACTAGTGCGCCGATTTAGCAAATAGAGCTGAAGAAAAGTAAGCTCTGTCTGACCAGATTTGCTGCTGGGGGCTTGGAGTTGTGAAGCAAGGGTCATAATTGCCGGCAAAAGGGATCACCGCAAAAACACTCCTGACCTCTATCCAGTTGGTTTTGCTGAAGAGTGTCACGACCAGGGCTTGGTAGTAGTAGAATTCTGGAAGAACTATTGCCTTAGATCTCTTCAAACAAACATAATCTGCACTTGTGACGAAAGACAGAAAAGCCAGGGCTTCCCAGTATAAAATTATTATGTACCCCTTTCGAAGACCTTTCCGGCCATTGATGCTGTGCTCGTTATACCAAGCGAAGAAGACGCGCGGACGAAGAAGAAAAGCAAAGGTCAAATTATCTACGTTCAGTCTACAGTGGCCGAATCGCATCCCATCAAATACCAGCGCTTAAAAAATGTGTATCAGGATTTGGAGAAGCGCCAAGAGTTTCGAGGTTATACGCACACACTTCTCTTCATCGTCCCGGACGATATTTACGTCGATTTCCCCGCTCGACCGTACAAGCATGATGACAACAAATATCGCAACACGGAAATTGATATCGACGTGACCGAGTGAGTTGGAAAGATCATCCGGCAATAGCTCAAGGTTACGAGAGAGAAGAGAGGCGCTTGCCTGGGGTTGCTGTCTGGCAGGTCTTTATGGTAACCGTACTCATCGTCTCAGGCTTCAGCGCCTTGAACGCTGGGATCTTGGTGCGAGCATGACCTGCTATCGACATCGGTCAGATCGCGGTCATGCAGAGACTCAGAAAGGTCTGAAGTGTTCACGGCGCGTGGGGCCTACATAGTCCCGGTGGGAGTTTCTAGGGGGGATGCATGTTTGAAAGTTTACCTCGTAGTTATTGACACCTCGCAGTTCATTCTAATTAATCAACTTCTGTTGAAGAAGTGCATTGACATGAAACGATTCGACCTTGCGTTTATAGAAGAAGCATGTGTCAGATGAAGGCCCACCTTGAAGGTGCCGGTGACGAGCGTGTTTTGAACTTTAGGAGCTAGAATCGTTCTCTTCTAGCTTCTGGGTGTTTTTCTTATTCTTCTTCACTTCATTTCCATCCAGCGTCCATCGTCTCAGCCCGTCGTGGCTTGGCACAACACGCGATTCAGCCGCTGAAGACAAACTCTCACAATTGTGCCCTCCCTTTTCTCATTCGAGAGTCTGCCGAGTCGAGGAAAGATGGTGAAGCTCTACTGTGCGATCGTTGGTGTGGTGGCAGATGAGTTCGTCGTGGATATCGACGCGGGCGAGTCGGTGGGAGACTTAAAAAATGCGATCCAGGAGAAGATCATTTACCCGGATCCAGCCCACAAGCTACAGCTCTTCCTGGCGAAGAAGGGTCGTCACCGGCACCTTCAAGGTGGGCCTTCATCTGACACATGCTTCTTCTATAAACGCAAGGTCGAATCGTTTCATGTCACGTCGGTGACGCTCGATGAACATGGAACACTGCAAGGCTTCGGCGATGAGATGGATGCTACACGGCGGATCAACAATGCCAACCTCTTCGGAGCAGATTTCCAACCGGGTAAGGGCGAAGTCCACGTGCTGGTGGTGGTTCCGACGCCGCCGGCAGTCAATTCGTTGTGGACGGTATGAGTGTACGTAGTTGTTGACACCGCATGTGTAAGATCAGTGAATACATAGATACTACGTAGTACTTAAGTTGTATTTGAAGTGAACCCAGGAGGCACTTGTCTTGTAGGTGCGTGGTGGCCATCAGGTGACAAGTTGGTCCTTGATTTACCACTTCAGTATGCACCCTATCGAGCATCAAACAGCTTCACCATCAACGAGTTGCAAAGGGGTAATAGGTACAGGACGTATGGCTCTGGCACGACCAAAGTATCCGCAACAAGCTGCGGCGTGCCGTTCACCCCGCAATTTGCACTCCAAGCCTCAAGTGACAGCCATCATGCAGACACTCAAACCTGTCACTTTGCTCTTCGCTCTGGCCGCAGGACTGCTCGACACCTCTGTCGCCCAAAGTGCTGCCAGTCAACTTGCTGAGCTCAGTTCGACCGTCACGAGCGACGCGGCAGTCACGGCGTCGCTCGCCACATCCGTCAGCAACGCAATCGCCCCGTTCGGCGACTCGTTCAGCGGCCAGGCTCAGCAAGCTCTCCAGCAGATCCTATCTCTAGCCGACGCCAGCGCTGCCGCCACCAACGAGCTCAACGCTGCCCTGCAAAGCGTGCTCGACGCCGCCCAGAGCTTCGCCAAAGCCGACGACAATGCCGCCTCGATCTTCAATGGCCGCAAGCTGCGCACGGAATAGGACAAGTAATGCAAAAGATTTCCGTACGAGTCTATCTGGCCGACAAAGTGATCAATATCCACTACAACGCAACTACAGTTGGCCTTGAAAACAAATGTATATAGCGGCATATCCGGCATATGTATGTATTTCTCACCTTCGTCTCCAACTTACGCTGTCGTCTCGTTCATCTCGCTCTCGTAGCGCAGCTGGTCCTGCTTGGCCGCCTCCACCCACGGCTCTTTGTCTTCGGGACTCATGTCCTTCCAGTTCTGCGCGATCACGCGCATGACCTCGACCATCTGCGCGTTCTCACCCAGTGACTGCTTCACTTCAACCCGGGAGGCGAGACTATACAGCACGTACGCAGTGCGAGGTTTACGCACACGATTTAAGCCGCCTTCCTTCTTGGTCTTCTTCTCCTTTTTGACCTTTTGCTGATGCTTCATGGCCGTCGGGGACCACGGCGACCTGGGCAAGCGGCTCTTGTCCTCAGATTTGACAGGCGTCGAGCCTGAGCCGCTTACATCAGCCATGTGCTCCTGCTTGAGCACCTTGCTCTCTTTCTTCAAGCTGAAACTCGCAAACTCCTCCTTGATCGTCCACGCCAAAGCGCCCTTAGTGGCGCTCTCATCCAGCTCGGCGACCTGGCGAATCTTCTTTAGGACGTACGAAGGCTGCAGCTCTTCATGTTTCTCCTGGCGAATCTTCGCACAAAAGTCGAGCGCGACCTTGGCCGCATCCATGCTCGTTGCCTTGAGCAAGAACGACACTAGCGCCTCTGTGTACTGGTCCACCGTGTCCTCGTTCTGGTCGCGTTCCTTGCGCTTCTTCGCGCGCTTGGCTTCACGTTGCATCTGCATGCGCTTTGCTTCCTTCATAATCAGCTCATCCACGCGAGATTGGTGCTGTTTGACATCGGCACGTGCTGCCGCAAGTTGGCGGTCAAGCTTTTCGCGCTGCTCCTGCAAAATGTGGCGAGCATCGTGCTCCTTCTTCTCACGATTTTCCAAGTCGGCGTTGTCCTTCCCGCAAATGCGCATCAATGAGTCACACCGACGACCGATGTCAGCTGCTGTGCGCGAGCGAAGGTAATAGTCGAAAGCAAACATCTCCATGCTGCAGATTTCCTGTTTGATGCGATCCCATGCTCCGTAGCCAAACTGGTTGACAAGACACAACAACACACGGTCTTCCTCTTCGGTGAAAACCTTGCCACCCTTACCCTGGTAGTTGATCGGCATGTCCTCCCACGGGTTTGCGTAACGCTTCACCTTACGAGCTGTTTCCTCGGTCAAACGCTCGATTTCGAGCAGCTTGGACTCGCCCTTCTCAATGGACTTCATGATTTTGTTCCAGTCACTGAGCTCATCCTGACCACGGGCAAGGAATATCTTTGAGTATCTCTCAACTTCTTCCAGCGGCTTCATCATTTCGCGAGCCACTGCGTCGATGTTCGCACGGCCATAGCGGGCAAGCAGCTTAATAAATAGGAAGAACTGGGGCTTGTTCCAATCGCCAAAGGCTTCGGACAGCAGCTCCTCCTTCTCATTAAGCTCCTCCTCAGTGAGATACTGCGCATGCGGCGGAAGAGGCGGTTTTTCCATTTCGGCTTTGGCTTGCTCGTAGTTTGCGCACTCAATTTCGTGTAGCTCAATAAGCCTCTTGCGGTTGTAAAATTGCCATTCGTCCATGCGAGGCAAGCGCAAAGCCTTGGGTAATTGTTTCTGCTTCGTCCTGTGCTTACTCTCAAGGGACACATGATTGTTACGAAGAACAGTACGCCGTTCGCGTTTGCCCATACCCTCGGCCATCTGCCGCGCAAGCTCTGCATCAGCAAGACGCTTCAACTCCTCCTGGCGTTCCTTCTCGTTCGAGTAATCGATACCATCGTGGTTCTGGCAACCTCCGCCGTCAAGCTTGAAGTCAAGTAAGTCACCCTTATCGTGAGTGTGCATCTTTTGCTTCATTTCCTCTGTGCGCTGCTCACCCTTGGCAAGGATTGCATCAATATCTTCATCGGTAATGGTAGAGTCCGTGGTGCGGAACACTTGATCAGCACCGAAGCGAATCATCTCGAGCATGTCGTTTTTAGTAAGCTTGGCCTGCTTTTCTTGCAAACGACCTTGCTGCACCACCATAGCATCCAGTTTCAGTTTCTGCTGCGCGCGCTCAATGATCTTCTCCTCCACCGAATCGGTTGTAACCAATCGATACACATTCACTTCCTTCTTCTGACCGATACGATGCGCACGGTCCTGGGCCTGCAAATCGGCTTGCGGGTTCCAGTCTGAATCATACAGAATGACAACATCAGCTGTGTACAGGTTAATACCTAGACCTCCTGCACGTGTAGATAACAGGAACAGGAACTTGGACGAGTTCGGCCTGTTGTACTCATCAATGGAGCTTTCGCGATCTTCGTACGATGTCTGACCATCGATACGGCAGTAATCATACTGGCGCATGCGGCAGAAATCCTCCATGATGTCCAAAACACGAGTCATCTGAGTGAAGATTAGAACGCGGGAGCCACGCTGCTTCAGCTTCTTCAACAGCCTGTCCATCAACACCATCTTACCGCAGTTTTCCACCACGTGCTCTCCCAACGGATCAAGAGATCGGTCTTCCTGGCCTTCGAACAGGTACGGATGGCCACAACATTTCCGCAATTGCATGACAATGTTCTGCAAGGCGCTCTTTGAGACGCCGCCCGCCCCACCCATGATCGTGTTCATATCACGCAGCAAGAGCGACTTGTACAGCACCTTCTGCATCTCCGACATGCCCACGAACAGGAGCGTTTCCTTCTTCGGCGGAAGACTCTTTTCTACATCCGCCTTAAGCCGACGCAGCATAAACGGACGGAGAATCTTGTGCAACTGGCTAATCATTTGCTTCTTGGCTTCGTCATCATCCACGTCAAGATTGAACCAGTCGTCGAATTCCTGCGACGATGCAAACACATCGGGCAGCAAGAAGTTGAGCAAGGCCCACAGTTCGTGCAGGTTGTTCTGAAGCGGCGTGCCCGTCAGCAGCAAGCGGTGCTCCGTGTCGAGCATACGAACGACAGTAGAAAACTGGGAGCTTTCGTTCTTGATCCGGTGGGCCTCATCAATAATAAGGTATCTCCACGCAAATTTGCACAGTGCCGTCTTCTCCTTCAGGCACATTTCGAAAGTGGTCACGCACACGTCGAACTTGCGCTTGCTGTCGGGCAGACCGGGGCATAGCACCTCCTGCACACACCGCTGACGCTCCTCCTTGTTGCCGTGGAACTTGACAGCCCGCAGCGACGGGCACCAGCGTTCAAATTCCGCCAGCCAGTTACTCAGCGTCGACTTGGGCACGAGCACAATGTGCGGGCCGGAAACATTCTCAAACTCGTAGAAGTAGGCCAGCACCGAAATCGTCTGCAGAGTCTTTCCGAGACCCATTTCATCCGCCAGGATGCCGTTGATGCCTTGGTGGGCGAGGTTGATCATCCAGCTCAGTCCTTCCAGTTGGTACGCGCGCATGGTGCCGAACTTGATCACGGACGGCTGCTTGGTGAGCCGCACACCCACGTGGTGCGACGACGAGTCCATCTCGTCTTCCTCGTCATTGGCTGCGCGCTTCTTGCCCTTCTTCTTGCCGGTCTCAGCATCGGCGTCGGCGTCCAAGGCCGCGCCCTTCTTGCCCTTCTTGTTGTTCTTCACTTGGCCGCTGAAGTGGGCGAAGATGTCGCTCTGCGAGAGCAGGTACTTGAGTCTGGCCGACGCGATGTCCGACTTCTTCTTGGCTAGTTCCTCCTTCTGGCGCCTCTCCTCGGCCTTGAGCTCGTCGCGCTCGTCGATCTCCTGCTGTCGGATCTCCTGCCTCAGTCGTTTGGCCTCCAGCTGCTTCTCCGTGAGCTCACGTGGCTGGCGCTTGGGCTTCGTCTCCTCCTCAACAACCAGAAGCTTCTGCCATAAAAAACCAGCGAAAAACAGGATAAAAACGTCAATAATAGCGCTAAAACCACCGGAAGACCGGGTAAAAGCCACCTTCTTGCGCTCGCGCTTGCCCTCCACGGCGCCGTAGAGCTCCTCGCGCTTCCTGGCGCGCGCGCGCTCCACTTCTTCGTCGCGCGCGCGGCAC
>JAIKVD010000962.1:0-13664 GCA_024679075.1 Phytophthora uliginosa | reverse complement strand
GGCGCGCCAGATCTTCGAGTGCGCCGAGAAGTTCGTCGCCCGCGCGCTGCCCAGCGTGCAGCTGCTGCTGTTCGTGGGCGGCACCAGCGTGGACGAGGACCTGTTGCTGATCCGAGGAGCTGTGGGCAAGTGCTCGGTGGTCATCGGCACTCCAGGCAGAACTGAGGACCTGCTGAACCGCTGCGTGGGTTCCAGCGTCGAGACCCGCGAGTTCGAGATGCTCATCCTGGACGAGGCCGACACGCTGCTGGACATGGGCTTCGAAGTGAGTCTGAACAAGATCCTGGAGCACCTGCCCAAGCAGAGACGCACCGGGCTGTTCTCGGCCACGCAGACGCAGGAGGTGAAGGCGCTGGCACGTGCTGGTCTGCGTAACCCGGCGACGATTTCCGTGCAGGTGGCGAACAACACGCAGGTGACGCCGTCCACACTGGAGAACTATTACTGCCTGGTGGGCCACGACCAGCGACTGTCGGCGCTGCACCACTTTGTGCTGTCCAAGAAGGGCGAGAAGCTCATTGTGTTTTTCTCGACATGTGGATCCGTGGACTTCTTCGCGCGTGTGCTGGAAGAGCTGTTCAAGGGACAGAAGGACATCCCCGTTGTGGCACTTCATGGCAAAATGCCTCAGAAGAAACGCACGACGAATTATGACCTCTTCTCGTCGCTGAAGTCGGGACTGCTGGTGTGCACGGACGTCGTTGCACGCGGTATCGATCTGCCGGATGTCGACTGGATCGTGCAGTACGACCCGCCGCAGGATCCGAACTTTTTCGTGCATCGTGTGGGTCGTACGGCGCGTGCAGGCCGCTCTGGGTGTGCGCTGTCTTTCCTTTCCTCGAACGAGGACGCCTATGTGAACTTCCTGAAGATCCGAAAGGTGCCGAGCGAAGAAATGACGCTCCCGCTCGACACGATGGAAGACGTGTTGCCGAAGGTGAAGTCATTCATTTTGGAAGACCGTGATCTGCTAGAGAAGGGCACTAAGGCCTTCATGGCATTCGTGCGGTCTTACAAAGAGCACCAGTGTCAGTTCATTTTCCGTTTTAAGGAACTTGATCTGGGTGCCGTGGCCCGCGGCTTTTGTCTTCTTCAGCTGCCAAAGATCAATGAACTGCGTAACGTGCGTATTAACTTCGAGAAGGCTGGCATCAAGACAACGGACATTAAGTTCAAGGACAAGGCTCGCGAAAAGGAGCGTCAGAAGAAGCTGGTCGCCATTGCGAAGGAGAATGAGGAACGCGAAAAGAAGGATGCCGAGATGCGCGAGAAGAAGCGCAAGCGTCCGTTGGAGGACGATAACCAAAAGCACCCGCGTCGTCGTGAGAAGAAGAAGGGTATGCACCAGCAGATTGTTGAGGAATGGGACGAGCTGGCCGAGGAGGAGCAGCTATACAAGAAACTGAAAAAGGGTAAGATCACGGAGGAAGAGTACGAGAAGGCACTGCTGGGTAAGGCGGATGATTCCGACGATGATGACGATTCTGACAACGAAGGCGGAGATAAGAAGAAGCCGAAGTGGCAGCGCGCGGAAGAAAAACTTAAGGAGCGGTTCAAGAAGAAGGAGCAGGTCGTGAAGAAGACGGCAGAGCAGAAGCGCGAGGCCGCCAAACGTGAGGAGCGCATTCGCAAGCGCAAGAAAGCACAACACGTCCAACGCGCTCAGCAAAGAGCCCAGCGTCGTGCCCGGCGTTAGGTTTCCTGTCCGTTAGCTTCGTATCAAGAGCACTGATCCCGAGATAGAGAATATACTATTCATTCGTTTTCACTCAAGTTGCCAATTGACTTGGGTAGTAGCATCGTTATGAGGCAAATTGTGGCAGTCCCCAAAAGGTGGCTCCTGTGCGCGTGTTGAACACGTACGTCATGCCGCTCGTTGGATCAATCGCTTGGGCATATACGGAGCGTGCGAGCGCCCGTACTCCTTCTCGAGCCTTTCGGCAGCGATACATGCCTTGGAGTCGGGTAGCAGCCGCGTGCTCACTAAGCACATGTCGTGGTTTCTGGCGCAACGTTATCGCACCAACTCGCAGTTGTTCAAGCGCCCAAGTAGCACAGCGAGTGAGTTCGCTGTTGAAGTCACGCCCGTCTCGACTCGAAATGTCCTGAACGATGCTCATTATCGACGGCTTGTCCACCGACAAAAGTGCTTCTCTCCATGTCGCTGGTACATGTAAACAAATAGTTAGTTATAGCGGCTATCGTCGTAGCGTCAGATTTTAATTTTGCCTACCACTAGATCCAGCAAGCCGTCCAAACAAAATGCAGCCTTGCTGCTGGAGATGCATGTCCTTCTTGAATTTTAGCATCGCGTTTCGAACGGTAATTACAACTGGTAGATCGGAAGGTACGAGTGGTTGCAAACTCGCATTTCGCCCTTGGACTGTTGAAATTCCTAACAATCGTGACGAATATTGCGCAGTCAGCGTACTGGACAAACTAACAACGACACAAAACGGTAACCCTACCTTTCATTGCCATGGTTGCCAGAATTTCTGCGGCATATCTTTGGATAGCACCGGCGTTCTTGTGTTTTTCCATCAGTTTTGCAATGCCATTTGCTCCCTCCCGTAGTGCAGCTAGCCGAATTGTTTCGTGCTGATCCATGGTAGAAGTAGCGGCTCGTGTACGATAACCCGACGAAGAGGCGGAAAATGGCCCCCAGCCACCGGCAGTGCGTGCTCGAGCTCGGAAACAATAAGCGGTGTCGGTTGCCAGTCCATACACTGTGACGGTGGTGGGAGGAACAACACCATTCCTCACTACTTCTTCGTAACTCAATACTTGGAAAGCCGCAGCTCTCTTCCATTCACTTGCTTCACCTGTACACGCCCGACCATGACCGCGGCGCTGAATGTGGTATCCGAGCACGGTCGGAAACTCTGTGCTTGAGCTTGGCACGGTATAGTTCAACTTCAAAGTGATGCTGTTTAGACTGGATGTGACGAATGCAGGCGATGCCAGCGGCATAGTTGGTGGCTCTACATATCAACAGTAGTGACGAGTATTTAAGGGGTTAAGCTTCAATCCGGCGCTTTAGAGCAATTAGCATGTCCGGGTGCTATCTTGTACTTACCTGGTATTTCTCCTAGTCCGAAGTCGATTGAATTCTCAGCACCCAAAACTCCAGGAGTCTGAGTAATATCTTGAAATTCAGCGGCGTGCTCATACCTTGTTCGAACTTGACTTTTATACTCAGTATGGACCAGCGTATTGTGCTTTACGGCATCATCGCGTATCGATCTGCATACATACTCTAGCACTTCTTTTGCAAAAAGCGGATGCCGAGGACCTTGATCAAAACCATTTTCTTCATCCAGTTTTGGTGTTATTGCTGCACCGCGAAATGCGTCACGAAATCGAAGCATAAAGTTGCTAACACGCTCCTCGTTGGCTCGAACAGGCACTTCCTTCTTCACGTCACAGGACTCCATCAAAATAAGGTTGAGTAACTTCGGGTTCGATCTTACCGCGTCCTCAGTGAGTTCCTCATTTGAAGGCAACCGAATGCCACGCTCCAGCAACGCCTGAAGACGAAATTGCACAATCTGCTTGTATAATTGCGGGAAAAACTGTTCATGTATCCGGTGGCGAATAGTCTCAGCGTCGTCTACGATTTTGTCCTTTGGTTCTTGGGTTTGGCAGAGCTCTACCGCAACAAATTTGTTCTTGGATGGAATGTCTGCACGCAACACGAAAACTCGTCATAAGGAAGGCAACATTCCATTGACAATTTGATAGCGTCCTTACCGTGAATCATTTTAGCAAGATCGCGTTCATGAATGGCCGTAAGCACTAGTTCTTCCTCAGAAGAAAGTCTCGTCTCACTAAATAGTACGTAGGATCCCTCGTTGGCACCGCGGGTAACTCGAGCGCCATGAGTCTGTAAGCATGAGCACCCACGTGAGCTGAAGCAAAGTATGAAGAGCATTTTCGTCTACCTACCGACAAACACATGAAAAACGACGAGTTCGGTTCCTCGGAGCATATCTTCTTCAGCTCTTTCATGGTGTCTTGAAATTCAATCACTGAGGGATTTAACAGAAGTTT
Organism: Phytophthora uliginosa; assembly: GCA_024679075.1. Lineage (NCBI taxonomy): Eukaryota > Oomycota > Peronosporomycetes > Peronosporales > Peronosporaceae > Phytophthora > Phytophthora uliginosa. The sequence continues at coordinate 9,614 of JAIKVD010000962.1, read as the reverse complement.
TGAGCCTCTGCGTGAGAATCGATTAAAGTGCTGACCAACCAGACTGTCAAACAGCGACATCGCCACATCCTTGGTTCTCTCTGATAGCATCGGGAGGTTTTTGAAGCTGTAAGATACGGCCACTAATCCAAACGAATGCTTAGGTAAACGTGCATTTCGCTGGTCATCCGCATGCTTCAACTCGATAGATGGTAAGATTGGCGGTTGCTTCAATTCTGATTGCAATACTGGAGCATCCACTCAAGAATTGTCAAGAGAAGGTTTGAAGATCATCACTACCTTGAAACGTGCTCACCTTTAGTCTCGGGAGAAGCTTGTCGAAGCTGCTGCCGCCTTTGGAACAGCAGCGCTAGCTGTTTCCTATATTCTTCGCTTTCCTGATCGGCTTTAGCTACTAGCAGTCTCCGTACCTGCTCATCACTTTGCATTCTGAACACGCTTCTGATCGATCAGTCGCTAGGATCGAACAGGCGGTCGCGAATTTGGGCGCTTGCTGCAGCGGGCACGCCCTACTTTTATCATCTCACTAACCGGTGCTAAATGAACATCAAATGGCTCAACCGCAACTACTCCTTCGCCTACTGCTCCTGGGTAGCGCAGCAAGGTTTCAATCACCTTTCCACATAGCGCGTGCTTCGTTGCCACAGCTTTTATGTATGTTCTTGCTCGATTTGGGTGCTCACCTCGAAGTGTTTGAACCAGCTGAGGGAAGAATTCATCCTCTTGGTTTCGAAACTTCTCTTCGTACTCCTTTTCAACTTTTTGCAGGAACTCAACAATTACTTCGGTTCTGACTGAATCCGGAACAAACCGCATCCATATCTCGCGTTTTTTACGACTCTTTTGGTTAGAACCAACTTTTGACCACTTTTTTGGAGCCCCTTGCTGCTCTGCCTAATGATGACAAAAGTGACACACGCTAAGGTTTCTCGTACAACATCATATCAAGCATTGTGACGTACTTACCTCCAATCGCTTGTTTTCGTATTCTTCAATAGCGGTATCCACATATACAGTCTCCAGATCGATCCACGCCTTCTCAACAATCAGAAACTTGAGCTTTCGGATTGCTTGCCTTGTCCGCCAAAGTCCTTGCACTCGTTTCACTCGACGTACAAAGATCCGCAGCCCTTTAAACACGCGAAAGCTTACACTTCTCACAGCCACACTTTTCTGGAGCCACTCAATCAACAGATTCGCCGCGTGCGAGCTCGTGCGCTTGATTGTCCGGTACTGCCTCCAGATTCGGACAGTACGCGAGAGATAACTTTCTAGACGGCGACGACTCCAGTGTAGCACCAGCAAAGTCAGCATTTTCTGAGTAAAGGCACCCAGCATCACAATCGGCTGCATATTTTGCGCCTCGCACATTAATTGGTCGCCGATACGTTTCTGCAGGCGTTGTTGAGCACGGAATTCGGAAGATGCTTCTATCACTCTGCGTTCATAGTTTTCATCCTCCTGTAGTTTTCTGCTTTTGTTTTCTACCAGGCGGCTTTCGTGAGTGCTGATCCACAGTTGATGTCTCTCTTCAAGTAACTGTGACAAGGCGTAAGATGTTAGCTAGCCCACAATGAATACTACATCTCCACAAAAAAAACAGCTCCCACCATTTTTTTGAAAGCTGCTTCCATGTTGAAGCCCATTGGAGTTGATGCCCCACCGGCCAGTACTGTTTGATGGTAGTACGCCTGCATTCGTTCGTAGCCCTTGATCGTCTCCCAGAAGGCAGTACGATCGTCATCCGTTAATGGCAGCAACCGCACTCTTCGCTTCATTTTCTTTAACTGCCCATCCGCTGACGCAGCAGTAGAACTTGTAGTTTCGGTGGCATTTGAGGCTGCTGGCGCGGTACTGCGAGTTTGACCGTCCGAGGATGGAACGTCAAAGACGCTCGAAGACTGTTGGTTTGGGGACACCGGTTGATGTCTTACCTTGCGAAGGCGAGCCAAGTGTCTCTCCAGCGACACAAGCATTTTCTTTTTCGATCTCTCTTCTTCTTCTTGCTCTGCAGTGTTAACTACGGTATCTGTGTTCCCCTTCAACAAGTCCTTGTGCTTGGCAAAGAAAATTTCCTTCGACGTCGTCATGAGTGGGGCCAGGTACACTGCACACAAGAGTAATATGTTACCAAATGACCTCTGCCATTACTATCAATGCTGAGCATTACGCGCACCTAGGTGAGTCTCCTCCTTATCGACGACTAGCGCTCCAGCCGGTGGTGGATAATGGGGCAACATCGGGAGCAGCGGACGTCGCGTCGACGGTAACTGCGTCAGCGACACTCTCTCAGCGTTATCATCCGCCTTAGCATGCACCTCCACGTCCACCCCCGCTGCCGCCGTGTCCATTTTGGCAATAGTGCGCAATTGTTGCCCATCGACCATCACTCCGCGCCTAAAAGTTGAAGTTTTATTTTCAGCGAATCAGACTGAAAGGTTGCGACGGTCAAGCTCGCAGAGGCTATTGATAGCAGTATGGATGCCCTTGAAACCAAGAGCCAAATTTAGCTGGTGCAGAGCTGGAGCTCTGCCTCGTGCGTCCCCATCCCCGCGTCCTCTGACAAGACGGAGAGGCAATCGCGCCCCTAACTGCTACTTGCGACGCGCAGCCCAGCTAAGCTCCGCTAAGTTGCTGTTGCCACAGTCCCCAGCCAGCAGTACGCGACCAGAGGGAGGGAGCTACGACCAGCCCGACAGCGCGCCAGAGCCAACGCCCGCGCGCTTTATTCCCTAGATAGACAATACAGGGAGTTGACGACGGCTGCACCTGCTGCTGTTGATCAAGTGAGCGACTTCCACACACCCATAGAGCTATGCCGTCGGACACGCCGCTCCACAAGGCAGCGCACAATGGCGACAAGGGCGCGTGTCTGCAGATTCTGGAAGAAAAGTCCGTAGACGTCAACGCACCCGGCGCAGGAGATCGACGGGCGCTTCACCGCGCGGCAGGAGGCAATCACTCCGAGTTGTGTACACTGCTATTGGACAGAGGCGCAGAAATCGACGGGGTATGCTCGATTTTTGGTTGTATTTGAGGCCTTGGTTGCGGTTGCAGAGCATTGATATTAAGATGTGTTCTCGTCGGTCATGTTGCTGCGACTTGGTAGGCGGATAAAAGCGGTCGAACGGCGCTGCATTGGGCCTCTATCAGCGGCCACAAAGAGGCCACATTGGTGTTGCTGCAAAAGGGGGCAAACATTAATGCAGAGACGACAACGGGGATGACGGCACTCCATGGCGCAGCTGAGGGCGGCAAAGTGGAAATAGTTAGACTGCTGATGGAAAACAAGGCGGATTCCTCCAAGAAAGACGCAAACGGGAAGTTGCCCTTCGACTACGCTATGGACGGCAAGCATAAGGCTGTAGTAAAAGTGCTCAAGGATATGGGAGACGCGGCCGCGCAGAGTGCATCCTGTGTTATTCAATAGCCGTTCGACCGCCATACCAACGCAGCGAGGAATCTCGCCGCCAACAAATTCTTATTTGACCCCATAATACAAATATGAAGAGCTTCATGCAAGAAATGTATTGCTACGAATAAGCGCTGGGCAAATGCTCTAGCAGTCTACAAAAGGTGATAAGCAACAATGGCTTCGCACCATCTTTCTTCAGCTTACCAGTCGTTCTTGTGGTAGAGCTTGCCCTTAATGCTCAACTTGGACGAGTTGCGCGATCGCCGCTTACCGCCTGCCTTTTGACGCGCCTGCAGGTCGCGCTGCACACGCTGCTTAATGATCTCGTTCTCCACGGCAAATGCATCCTGCTTTTCTTCACCATCGCTATCGTCGTCATCACCAGACTCACCACCCTCGTTGTCCAGAGTCGTGGCTTCAATTCCTTGGGCAAGATCGGGAACCTCCTCGTCGTCATCATTTTCCTCCTCGCCTTCTACCTCCTCTTCGCTGTCGTCCTCGCTGCCATCCTCTTCGCTGTCACTTCCGTCAATAGTCTGGTGGGCCGAGAAAATCGAGAGCTACAAATGCAAAAACAAACAGAGCGACACCCGTCAGCTCGGTCATGAAAACTACAGTGACTTGTTGTAAAGCGCCTTACGTCGTGCACTTTTTCGCCGAACTCCTTGCCATAGCCACTAGCTTCCACATCCTCGTCCAGCCGGACGTTCTCATCCGCCACGATGTCTTCCAGCTTCGGGACACGCTACAAAATTCAAGCAAAGATCCAGGGTTAGCTCAATCGGTCATGCCAGCAGCAACGAAAAAATACGGAGCAGCTTGGCTGCTTCGGTGACAACTTACGTCAGGAGTGTAGGCACCAGCTTGAAGTCGCGAAAAAAATTTGACCAGTCCGTGAACATCGCGATCAAACAGCCTGCAAAGTGGTAACATGTCAATAATGCTTCATGAAAAAGACATACACAGTCAACGTGTACTCACTCGGAAGCGTTCGGATGCGACGTCGAAATCATCTGCGGAAAATCGATCATGGTAATCTTGCCATCGTCTCCGATCATGATGTTGAACTCGTTGAAGTCACAGTGCACCAGTCCATACTCCGCCAGTCGCACAACAATCGACATGGCCGTGTCATACGCGTCCTTGGAGTTGGCCAGACGACGCACTTGGTTTAGCGGGTAGCCATCCACAAGGCTCATGCAGATCGCGTGGCGGTTGCAATCAATGGGCGTCGGGGTCGGGAAGTCACGGTCGAACAGCGCCTATATGAAAAAATGACATTGAGCTACAGCACCCACGTACAATCATTACGTCACACTCTCCACCGACTTACCTTCAGGAAGGCGTACTCCTTCATCGCCGAGAGGCGTGACATGTAGAACCAACTCGCCGACTTGCGGTTCTTGAGGTAGTCACGCTTCGACTTGACGGCACGGAACGACGTGCGTCCAAGGCGGTGGAACTTGATGGCGACCTCCGTGCCGTCCTCCTGGGTGGCCAAGTAGATGTCGGACTCCTTGCCGACGCCGATCTGGCGACCCAGTCCGACGATGTGGCCGCGCTGAAGGAACACGCGCAGCGCCAGGTAGTCGTAGCCGTTGTACGTGAGGCGGTAGCCGTCGTACGCGTTGCCGTCGTGCGCAATGAGCTTGTTGCGCAGCAGGTGCGACAGGATTTTCTGCACGCCGCCGTGGCGCAGCTTGGCGATGCTGCTGATCAGCTCCACGGGCACCACTTCGTGGTTCTTCATGCCCATCTCGATGGCTGTCAGCACGCGGAAGTGCTCCTTGGTCAGGTAGCGCATTGCGGTCACGTCGAGCTTCATGGTGGCCGGCTAAGTCTGCTGCACTGCTGTCGCTTGATGATATTGCCGACGCCAGTCAAAATGCGAGTCAATTTAACGAAAAGTTAAGAACATGCGATATCAGATTACGCGATCTAATTGCAGTTACTGGTCGAAACATAATGCTTGGCTTTTGTAGAGATGATGACTTCAGTGTAAGTTACGGCGATGCCGCCGGCAACGGTGCGGTTCGCGTTGCAGCCGTCGAAGAAGCGCCGTCAGAACGCGGCTGGGAAGGCTCTCCCAGCAGCGTCAGTGTGCGGTGTGTTTTCCAGTGTAGAAGCTCTGCGAGAAGAATCGCTGGACGCTTCTCCTTCCAGTCGAGTGAAGCGCCGAGTGGAGCTGCTCGAGGACGTTCGGGCCAAGGTGATGCGTCTGAAAGACGAGGGCAACACACTTGCGGAAGCTGGCAGGTTCCGAGCAGCAATGGGCAGGTGGCAAGAAGCTCTGGGCGTCGACCCGATGAATGCGGCGCTGTATGAGCTTTTGGCGCAGGCCTCCATGGCGGTGTACGAGGACTTTCAGGCCGTTCAGTTCGCGCGCAAAGCGACCGAGTTGGTCCCGACGTGGAGCGACGGATTTCTCACATTGGCACGGTGTCAACTAAACGTTGGAGAACTGACACTGGCGCTGGAGGCTCTTGAGGAGGTTTGGTACGGCTTTTGTGCATTGGCATTCAAGTGTGGTCCTTACTTTTTTCTTCTTGTTGCGTAGGCTGTCAGGCTTAACGATGGCGTGGAGACGGAGGAAATGGCGTCTGATCGCCAGGACATTGATCAACTGCTAGTTAAACAGGAGCGGGTACTGCACAGGCGTGACGAGGAAGCGGCACACGAAGTGGAATCGGATAAATTGCAGGTCATCTCGTGCTTCAAGCACCTGAGTCTTCGTGCCAAGGCAATCGACGCTAGTGAGGAAGGAGGGTAAGCTGCAAAATAACAAGTATATTAAAAAAAAGTGGAGCTATCTTCATTGCCTGGGAGGTGAGCGTCTGCCAGCAGTGTGCCACTGCCCGGTAGCATCAGAAGATGAAAGCGGAGATCTATACTATAGCGACTAACTTACAAATACCACCAGCATCTGATCAACAAGACACCGGCTAATCTTCCTTGCCTCCGCAATCATCTTGACTCTCACCAGGCGTGACGAAGACACCCCATATATACATAAAATATATACACTCGAGCAAGCGTTCACAGGATGCACGCGATCACTTCCGTTGGTGAAGAGAGGAACTCGCGAAACTATGCTAGGCTTGACTTCGTCTGTCAGTTTCCGTGCAGTACTGCTTGTTTGATCATCTTTGTGGGTCTGGAAACTGGCGGATGCACGCTCGCTGTTTACGAGCAGAGCTTGCTGCCTTCAATTGTGTACGACGAAGGCTCGCCGTGGACGGGGTCATAGGACGACGTGTAGTCATCCTGCTGTTCCGTGATAAAGTGCATATACGACCGCTTGCGGGATCCACTGCGCTCAGCGTCTGGCTGCCCTGCCGGCTGAGACGCGTAGCAGTCGTAGGGCTCGAAGTCCCCGTTGTTGGTGTCCAGCTTGGGTTCGTGTCTCGTGTCGAACAGCGAGTCGATCTTCTGGCTCATGAGGAAGCACAAGGTTGTTGCAGCAGCAGCAATGTACTCCTGGTCCACGGGGTCGCAGTTGCCGTGCTCCAACCGCCGAACTTTCTTCCTTGGAGTCTTGCGCGGGCTGTCATTGTTGGCGCCGTGTTCTGGTGTAGAGGGGGCTGTGTTGCTGCCATCTACTGACTCTGCTGCTACAGCTGAAGTTGTGCTAGGTTTTTCAGCTGCTAGCGTTGTCATTCCTGCAGTCTTAGAGCCCTGCTTCTTCTCAGCTTTGAGTTTGGCCACCTTGAGCAGGTACTTCTGTGCGTGAGTTCGCACTTGTGTCACTGACCGCGTGCGCACCACCTGCTGCACGCGCTTCCACTTGTGTCCGTGGATGCGGAATCCCTCCAGGAAGCGTTCGTGCTCGTCGGCCGTCCAGCGGCCGCCGCGGATCGACTGGGTGGAAGCACCACCACTGCGGGTGCTGGCTGCTGTGTTTTCTGCCTCCTGCTCCACCTCTTCTTCATCTGCCGGTGCTGGAGCAATGCGTCTCGAGTTGGGCGAGGGAGACGCCTGTCGAGCTGGAGACGAGTCGGCACTGCGCTGTTGCTGTTGCTGGAGCTGCTGACGAGTAGAGACGTACTGGTTTTCCTCCTCGTAGTGCTGCGGAGCCAGCGACACCTCGGGCTTGGTGAGCAGCGGATTGCCGAAGCTGTGGAACGACGGGAGGCTGAACTTGGGCATGGCGCTGGTGGGGGCGCTGGAACTGCTGCGGTTGAGGATGTTCGCGAGGCCGAAGCCGGAGGAGCCGCGCCAGGGCTCAATTTCCTGCAAGATTGGCACAACAAGGTCAGCCAAATAGATCTCGGCAGTGTGTATGTGTGAGAGTGTCGGCAACCGCGCACCTTTGTCAGTGGGGCGACGTGTTCCTCTCGCCGGTGGCCGTAGCCGTCGTCACCGTAGGTCTCTCGCTTGACGCGGTCCATTGTGTCTGAGTTGGCTAAATATATCGCGCGCGCTGATTGATGGATGTGTCACTAATGGCGGGCGGTCACGTCGGTGAAGAGCCGTACGAAACGCCAGAGGAAGGTCTGTGCTGCAACAAGCGAGTAGAGTGAGAACGCGGATCTTGGAGAGTCTCGGAGTGACTTTGCGAGCCGCTGCGGCGAGCTTCGGGATGGATGGATGGATCCACTCCCTCTCCACCCGCAACCGCAAACCGAATCACACCCAGCTGGCGAGCATTGCACACATGCCGCACCAGCAGCGGGGAGAAGGGCCGCGAGCGAGCGCGCACATGCAGGAGGGAAGCGAGTACCATGGGGCTTACCTGGGTGTCGGGATCTGGGAAGAAACCTCCTTCTCACCGGCCTAGTGTCCTGTTCCGCTCTCGGCACTTTTATCTTTGTGTGGCGGACAAGATACCGGCTTGAGTATTAGCTCACTTGCTTCTCGGCAGCGTTCGTTCGCGCCCGGCAGCCCCATACTGAGCGCAAGTCGATTTTGAGGTGATTCAGTTTTTCTTGTAGGGTAAGGGCAGAAGAGAAAGGGAGCATTTCCGCACAGAGCCAGGCCGCGCCTGGCGTTGGCAACATCACGGGCGTGTCGCGGCGTCGTGAAGCGGAAGATCGCAGCTTGCGACCAGCGCGCTGCTGAGGCTGTCGTCGTCGTCGATGGGTCTCGACATCTTCTTCATTGTTGTTGCGGCAGCCTTCACCCGATGTTCAGTAGCAGGGTCCCGGCGCGGAATTCTTTCCACAATTCCTCCTCAATCCAGGTTGTGTCGTCGATGCGGTACATGTACCACGCGCGCGGCGCGGCCCAAGAGTCAGTGCCACCGACGGTGGAGCTCTGCGTCAAGTCGAAAGGATCGGCGCAAAGTGTTTGAAGAAGGGATCCGCGCATAGAAGTCCGGCGCGCGGGGTTTTATATCCCCTCGGTAGATTTTGGCAGGTGGCGTCGCCGAGGGTAGATAGGGCTGGCCGGCTCGGCCGCTGCGCCGATAGGAGAGACTTTGCCGCGCTTGGCGGAGCCCGTCAGAAGCCAGCACCTGATAAACGACAGAGAAGAGCCACGTGATGGGCTCAAGAATTCGCGCCGCTGATTGGCTGGCCGAAAAGACGTACAGCTGGGCAAGAGTATCTTAGGGAGGAATTTCCATAAGTCAGTAAAAACAAACGTACTGAGACTCGAGGCGAAGGATTTGAACTCTACGATATCCAAGACTATGTATCAACCTCCTGTTGTGCGCTATTCGACATCCATCTTCTTGCTGCTAAAAGCATAACCAATCTTCCAACAGCTGCCTCACTGTACACGTTCAGATAGTTTGTAGTACACGCTGCCTACACCTTAGATCTTTAATTAATTCTAAGTTATCGTAGACTTACATGTAGAATTGCTCGAGCCACCGCTCACACATTTAGTTAGTGTAGCGTGGCGGTCATGTCATGACCTCCTTGATTAGCAGACAGGGAAGTAGTATACACACATGCTTGTGAGCTTAAGGATAACAGCTGAATAAATAGCTCTTGATGTCAACGATTAGCACGTGTCCGCAAACAATCTCTTAGCGAGAACGAATCATCGATAGCGTTGTGTCATCCTGGAACTTTTTAAAAGAGGTGGATCGGGATTTTCAAACTTCACCAAAGTCCAAATCTCAGTACTTGTAAATAATACTGTACTGACTTATGGAAATCTCTCTCTTGGAGTCCAGTTCACAGCCGAGCGATTTGCCACCGCCAGCAGGCCGCGAACCACCGCGGCGAGCGGGGTTGCAGGCAGCAGCGCCGTC
>JAIKVD010000961.1:0-13684 GCA_024679075.1 Phytophthora uliginosa | reverse complement strand
ACTCAAGGATTGTCATTCAGCAAGTCCAGGGCCTGATCAACTGCAACCAGCCTAACTTGCAGCGAAGGTTGGCCGAATGCCAAGTGTTGAAGGAGAAATTCAAGTTGGCCCGGCTGGTACACGTGAAGCGAAATTTCAACCAGGCCGCGGACTACTTGATTGCCAAGACCCTGGTGCTAGGCGAAAGCTGGGCCGTTCAGGATGAAGGGGAAAGAGAACACTTGAGAGTCGTGTCGAAGATTCTGGAACAAATCATGAAGTCAGCGGAAGAGAGTGCGGGCATGCATTCACCCGAAGCAAGTGGTGTTTCGAGTGAACCGCCCGACAGCGATCCTGGGTGTAAACCTCATCCAGGTCCGGAGTCGGCACCTCTCCCACCCGCAGCCCGGGTGATGGTAGTCCTGACTCGGGCTCAGACCCGAGAAGTTCCAGAAGAAGGTCCACCCATGGGCCCTCTAGAGTTCCAGGCGGAGCGTTGGAGGCGCATTCGAGCGCATCAGGAGCAGGACGAGTATCTCTCCGAGATCCGAAATTTTCTTCGCGGTGATTTTGATGGGTTCTCTCCGAGACGCCTCCGGAAGATCGCGAAGGTCGCCGATTTCCTCGCTTTGGACGCCCGAGATATGCTTTACCGATTGTCGCGTTCCACTCGAGATCGCCCTCGCGACGCTGAAGATCAGCTGCGTTTAGTTGTTCCGGAAGCCCTCCGTGAAGACATGTTGCACTATGCTCATGAGGATGTTCGAGGAGGCCACCAAGGCATCACTCGGACACATGAAAGACTGCGCTCGGAATTCTACTGACATGGTATGTACGCCGATGTGGAACGCTACGTGAAATAATGCACGGATTGCGCTAGTGGTAAGGGGCGTCCCCCCAATCACGGGCCATCTCCAGGGAACATTGAGCCGAGGCGGCCAATCGAGTTGGTCTCGATGGATTTCGTGACGCACATGCCAGAATCAGCCCGAGGAAACACTTTTCTGCTTCTGTTTCAGGATTCATTCTCGGGATAGATCATGTGCAAGCCGATGTCGTCCACGACTGCCCAGGATGTGGCTGAGGCGTACGAAGAGCAAGTGTTTCGGAGATTCGGAGCGTCGTCGATACAGGTGTCCAGTCCGGATCATCATAACCCTTCCACTTCACCAGGTACTCTCGAGTGCGCTTGGCTGTGCGTGTTCGCTTGACCCATCGTAGATCCAGAATCTTTTCAACTTCATATTCATCATTCGAGTTGTCTGGTCCTGTCTTCGGGTAGTAACGCTGCATCGAAATCATCGTCTTCATCCAGATCGAGCTCTACAGTCGACCGTTTCGGGAAGACGACGCGTGGTTTCAGTCGACTCACATGTACCCAAGCGTTGACACGGTACCCGTGTCCTCGACCTTGAAGCGGACTCTGAAGTCATCTCGAATTTCTTCAATCCGGAAAGGGCCATGACACAGATGTGTCAATTTCCGGCTCAATCCAGGCTGCACCTTCGGGATGTATAACCACACAGCATCTCCCGCCTCGAAACCTGACTTCAACCTCTCGGAGAGTTCTCGCCACTTTCGTGTCTGCTCTTCGGAGCGCGCACGCTTCGCCTTCTTCTGGAGGTCCTCTGCGCAGACCAAATCATAGCTATAGTCTCTCTGGTATTTGCGACGCCACTCGTAAGCCGTCCGTTCGGGCAGGCTAGAGGGTTTCGGGCCGAGCATAGCTGAAGCGGTCCCCTGAGCGTCCCATCCGTAAACGAGGTAGAACGGGGTGTCCAAGCGCGTAGCGTCGAAGGAAGTATTCAGAGCGAACATTAGCCTCTCAGCATGTTCGTCCCAATCCGACTGATCCGCTTCTGCGATGTAAGCCTTGACACTCCGAATGACCGCCTGGACTGATCGTTCCTGCTGCCCATTAGCTTGAGGACGATATGCCAGGGTAGTCTCCGAATGACCGCCTGGACTGATCGTTCCTGCTGCCCATTAGCTTGAGGACGATATGCCAGGGTAGTGCGCTGCTTGCTTCCGAGTAGTTCTCGGAATCTCGTGAACACTTCGCTCATGAACCGAGGATCTTTGTCATGCCGAATCAGGTCACTGGTTCTTCATTCAGCACAACTTGGACGACTACTCGGCGACTCTCCACACCGACCGCAAGAAAGAATGCGACGCAGTCAAGAAGAACTGCAAGAAGCTCCTGGATGACAAGGTCCAGATGGTCTTCCTGAATCAGTCTTGGAGGAACCTGGCGTATGGACATTCCCGGCCAAGTGCTGTTTCTGGACATGGATGGACAAGTCGCATCTGAATGACCAAGGGCGCCCCTTCACGTTGATGGAACATAATACAGCACTACTGCTTAGCTGCGGTGAACTACATTGCCCCTTTTTTCTAAATAAAACAGCACTACTGCTTTGCTGCAGGGAACTAGAATTGCCTCTAGCGCGCTGCGAGCGCACGAGGGCTTTCAGCTAAAAGACGAGCCTTTTCTCTCTGGCGCTGAGTCGAGCAATGCAGAATATATATTCGAAAGTCCAAAACCAATGCAAAATACTCATAAGGCCAAATTTTCAGTTGGACTTAGTCGTGAGGTTAATGAACCAGTCCAACAAGTCGAAAATTTCAGTTAGACTAGAGAGTGCGGTTAACTCAACGTCGAAGGGACTTTTGAGGAGGAGAAACCCTCACAGGTGGCACCCCCCTCTGGGTTACACTATACCATACTAGCTTTAGTATGACCGAGATACAAACCGTGCGCTACATACTAAAACTCAGTCAACCACGGTAGCTCTGTCAAACAACGGAACTCGATCTACCACCGCCAGCTCCGAAACCTACCTCTGTCTTGCGTGCCGGTTGGAACCCTAGTAGGGATTCGAGCTTGGTGGCCAACTGGCCACCTTAAGTCAAATGAGCGGCCTCTAATTGGCGAGGGCGCGGGATTTCCACTAAGGATTTTGCATATTTCACCGAGTAAAAAATTAAAATCACTGTATAAAACGGGAAAATCACCAAATCATTTACCTCACTTTGACCAACGAAGAAAAACGGATTCATCACCAACGAGTGAGTCATCGCGACGGAGCTTGTATGGGGCAAAACTGCCGAACGACACCAGCGGTGCGGTTCACATCATCGGACACCGATGGTGCCAGCTCGCCTTCCCCCTCACGCCTTCTTTGAGGTGCTGGTGCCGCTGGCCCTCACCACACACGCGGACTCGCTGCCGTGCGCCACGGGCTTCGACCTGCTGGAGAAGCTGTTCAGTACACCAGCGACCTGCACGCACCGCACACGGAGAACTTTCTCATGCTCGTCACCAACACGCTCGACGACTTCAGCGGCGACGTGTAGGTCGCTGTGATCGAAGCATGAGCTCTTGGCTAGATTCGTCTAAAGGCAGAGCTGCCAGAAGCCCTTCAACAGGTCAAATAGACCGAAATGCTTTTTGCCTCGAATATGTTCGAGGAGAGTCACCATGTGTGGCATCGTGCTAATGAGCGCCTCGATAGCGTTGTTCACTAGACGATAGTCGCGGGTTTGCCGAAACTCATCGCTATTGCTACCCGGCTCTGCACTGGTAGAACCGGGCTCGCCCAACGGCTACTGGGGTTATCGTAGACCCAACCCAGTTCAACAAGTTTTTTGTTGAACTCGTGCAAAAATGTTCGCACGGCAGGCGGGTAACGGCGCGGCTTGCTCTTGACAGCCGTGGATCCTTCCTTAAGTCTAATCTTCAGCGGATCCACCTTGGCCGGTGGATCGTTACCCAATTCTAGTCGCCAGATGTCGTGCTTGTGAGAAATAGCACGGAGCTTTGCTTCAAGGCGTCGTGGGAACCCGTGTTCCAATGCTACAGAGACCAGCCGACCAATAGCAGAGCGTAGCTCATCCTCACTCGATGGAGGTGAAACCCCAGGCAGTTCATCTTTCAAATCAATGTCGCCTTCATTGTCTTCATCGTCATCACGCAAGGCAAGCTGTTCAAGTTGCTGATCGATGTCAATCCCGAGGGACTTCAATATATCCTGTCCCAGGATGAACTCGGGTTCACCTTCGTCGATAATTAGACATTCGACTGATTAATGCAGAGCTAATGGCCCTGCAGCCATGCTGAGCTGCAATCGGAGCTGAACCGAGCTTTCGCAGGTGGCCTCATGGTCGCAGACAGCTACACCCACGATTGGGACATCCAGTCGCTTCGCAATGATCGATGGATCACGTTGTTGCAACTCAGCCACGTGGTGCTGACCAATTTCGGTCCTGTCGGATCCCGTGTCGGCAGAGTATGGCACCTCAAGCATGTCGATCAGTAAAACCGTCTTATCCTCCAATGGGAGGCACTCTCGTAGACGTTGCAACCGAGCCACAGTTCGCTGCCATCCTCAGCAGCACGCTGTGCACGTAACTTACGCCGCAGCTCCGTCTTATGGGCATCAGTTGCTGCTGGGCACTCCGATAACCAATGCAAGTTCGCACAGTGCGGACACGGAGAGGGTGGAACCTTCGGCCACTCAGCAGGCGCTTTTGCAGGCGGTCGCGGGGCGGATTTGCCTTTTTCACTGCCCAGCCTCGGTTTTTTAGCAAGGGGTTTGTTTGGGTTCCGCATCGACGAATTGTTGTCGGTGCGATCACGTTTAGCCCGCTTTTTGGTCTGATAGACATTTTCCTGTTCTAGAGCTTTTTCTAAGACTAGATCCCTCATCTTCCTTGGTTTTGCACCGCTGAAAGCGAATTGTAATTTCCATCTCGTCTCGGAGTGCCTGTGGCCCCAAAGACGCAATGAGGATCCGACACAACTGCTGTCTCCCGTCAGAACCGGTGAAGAATTGTCTCCACCCTTGTTCCTCGATGATATCGTGGCACCTCTTGAAATACTGGATGACTCGATCACTCACGTCAGACTCGGTGAGGTCCATCCGTAGGTGTTCCTGCATCTCGAGGTCGATGTCCGGTACATCATTATTTTTGACGCTAGCGATGATCTTGTCTACTTCGGCCAAGATGTGGCTGTCAGTGACATCGTCGATCGAAATGCACCAACGCAAAAGGCACCACATGCGTAGTAAGCTCTCGTCGAAAGTGATCTTGACTGGCACGATCATGTCACCCGTGTTCTCTTGTGCACGGCTCCGGATGGTGTCCTCATTCTCCTTGCGCTCTCGGTGCCACTTCACGAGCGAGGCAAGGGAGGTGCTTGACAGTCGGGGCGGCACGATCGGCGTGATCAACGGGGCAGCAGCATGTTCGTCTTCTGCGTCGGTGGTCGTGAGTTACTTAATCTGGTCGTCGGTATAAAAAGGCTTTAAGATATACCGCTAAAGATATCTTTGTGGTGTCGTCACAAAACGGAGACACGGAGGAGGGAGCCGGCGGTGCTCTCAGGTAGTTGGCCGTAGTTGTATTAGCAAGGTAAATTGCAAAGTGATGCTTCTTTCTAACGGTTAGCTGGAGGCAGAGGCGGCGGAGCTACTCCAAGTGTTTGAGTGGATATGATTCATGTCAACACGCTCGCCGTTATACTTCTGGGTGTCAACTTACTTGTCGTTATGCCTATCCTGCTTAAGCAGCATTGTCGTTAGCGACAGCTGCTTCATGTTCGTAGTTCAACGTCAGAGACCAGTCTGCATCTTGATGCTGCTAAGTGGGGCAGGCTGAATATATTGTCTGCACTACAGTCGTATAGGATTCTTGTAATGCTGCGTTCACATGTCATTGCACATCTCCTGCGCGCGATACATATCCGACTATGCAAGGTTAGCGACCATCGAAGCTCGTCAATGCGCTGAGCCCGCCTAGCGGTACGCGTGACGAACCCATACTAGCCGCCGTAGCAATCGCTTAGCCTGGCAAACCAAGCGGAGTGTACAGGAATTTACACTCGAAACACGGGGTTATCCTGTATTCACCGCCCAGCTTTTTCTTCCGGTCGCGAGGGTGACAGCACATGAAAGAGGAGAATTGTTTTCATGAAAAATTGCACAGCTTCTTACTAACGTATAAGGTCAAATACAACACACGCCTAGGCGAATTTTCCTAACGTAACATATCATTCAAGCCTCCATTCTTGCCTGTCTAACTGTATATATAATCTAGTAAAAATAGTGTTTTCACAGAGTAGATACACAGTGGCGGATTTATAAGACCGGTCGCTTGCAGTTTGTATCGGATCAGTGCCTACTTTTGGAGCTCTGAATTAATCCCTATTGGGCTGTCCGTACGTGTTAGCGGGCCTAAAAAGTTGGCCGTTGATACGGCCCATGTTTTCTATTCGGGTTTGTTGAAGCCGCTATAATAGAGCCAAGTAAAAACGAAAACATGGATACCATGGGTGTAATCATTTCGATACATGAGGACGGGTGTCATGGGCTCATGCAGGCACTGCTCCTGGAGCAGCGTGCAACCAACACTGCCCTCCAGTCACAACTTTCAGTTCTGTCGGCTTCCGTGGTGGCTATCCAGACTCAATTGGCCGATCCGTCGGCGGATGCATCGGCTCTCCCTGGATCTGCTCGCTACTATTCGCACGTGCTTGCTACGACTCGGCAACCGGCGCCAGGCGCCGACGTCCCAGGCTCGCTATTACGGCCCACAGGTTTTGAGCGCTCACGATCGCCTCAAGGATCTGTTCACGACCATCGTGATGCGGAGCTCCGTTATGCTCGTTACCCGACGACAGCGCGTGCACGTTCGCCTTCTCGCTCGCACCACGGCCCTGGGCCCGAGCTTCACCCTGAGGCATCACAAGGTCGCCGATCTCGGCCCCGTTCGCTGCACCGGGGTGATCGTTCCCATTCTCCCCAGCGCGGACGGTCCCGCTCTCGATCACGTCGGTGTGACAGTGCTGCTCGGCGCGTGCGTCATGTCTCTCCCCTGCGTCGACACCGTCGTTTGCGATTTCGCTCCAGGAGCCTTTCCCGTCGTCGCTCGCGCTCCGCCAGGTGAGACAGGCGCTCGTTCTCCCCGGTTCGGCCGCCCCAGGGGCAACACTCGGCCGGAAACAACCTGTTTCGGCCTTCTCCCAGTGAGTTGGTCGTTCACGAAGCTGCTCGAGTCGGCTCACTGTTCCAGGACCAAGATGCAGGTACGAACTCTGTTGGCTTCCGGTTTACTAACATGTATCCGCACGATCATGTGTGCTTCAATCTCCGCCAAGCGCGCTTTCGCAGCCAGTATCGCGCCACCAAGGTGACGACGAAGATGTTGTTCTCGGTCGACTTCTTCAGCCGGCCCTTCGGCTATTTCCTGTCATCCAATGCACTGGGTGCATACCATCAAGATCGAACCGTGATCCACGAGGACTCCCAATGGGGTGGTCCAGAACCGACCCCTACGATGCAGATCCACCGGGCAGATCAGCTGCACCAGGTGCTCTACACGATCCAAGACGCTACGTCGTTGGGGTATCCCACCGACCTCGCTGCAGTATTCCGCACAGTGCATGGCGACTCGGTCAGGTCGCTCCAACCGAGCGCTCCATCTCAGCTTCTCTACGCGATGTGCAACTTGTACCAAGCGATTTTCTCCGACCTGTTCGACGACCTTCTCCATCGAGTGGACCTTCGCGGGACAGGTTCTCGAGCTCTGAGCTCACTTCGCAGCGACTCGCCAACCTATCAGCGTCTTGTGACGCGAGTGATGAATGATGCAGCCGTGGTTTCGGTGTTTCACACGGCGTCGTCGGGGTTCCCGAGGATAAACGGCTTCAGAACGCCTCCCGCGCGCGGCTAGACCCCCCATCGTGATACTCGTCCAGCACGGACCCGGCCTGCAGCCGAATCCTCCATCATCCCCAAGCAGATCCGAGACCAGAGATCCCGGCGGTCAATGGCAAACAAGTGTGCGTTCGATTTCAATCAGTGAAGGGCTGCACTTTTCAGAGGTGCAAGCACCTTCACGAGCTTCACCGCCTCCCACCCGACGTTCTGAAGTGGGTGACGGAAATGCACACGGGCTTGAAGGCTGTACACCCTCAGAGGGAGTGAAGGCCTTGGGGGGGGGAGTAAATTTAGCGACCAGGTCGACCACACCCAACCCAACAATCGCTGTTCTGTATCCTCCCGTGTATTCTACTGCGTCTGACGCAACCGCCTCGATCGGACCGAGCTTCCATAATGACGACACTAGCACGGCCCCATCGGCGTCGGATGCTGGTCTGCATGCTGCTACAGTGCCAGGCACGTCGCCTTCATCACCGAATGTTGTATCGCACGCACAGAGCGTCGCCGGCTCAGGCCCATCGGCGTCGTACGTTGGTCTGCGTGCTGCTACAGTGCCAGGCACCTCGTTCTCATCACCAGGGGATGTCTCGGACGCACAGCGTGTCATACGCGCGGCCGGTGGACCGGTCGACACTGGCCGTCAGGGTTTTCGCTCCCGCCTTTACGCCTTCTTTGACGGCGGCTTTCGGCCGTTGAGCGGTCGGTGTGCCTTTGCCTGATGCGTCTGGACCAGTGACCATCGTCTCATCCACTGGCAGGCCACCACGTTCCTGGACTCCAACTCCAACAATGTCATGGAGGCTAAAGGGCTTCTCGCGTACCTACGCTGGATTCGAACCGCGTTTCCTTTCCCCAGGGTGGATATTTATGGTGACTCTTGAGTGGTTATCTCCCAGGCACTGTGTCGATTTGCGTGCCGGGCACCCCATTTGGCTTCGTTGATTGGTGAGATTCGGGCCATGGGCACCGTTGACACGCTCATCTATCTTCACGCCATTCTCCGAGCTTCCAATACCGCCGCCGACGGGCTCTGCAATTGGATCAGGGACTCGTTTCCCCCGGCCGACCTCACCTTGTCGAGCACGCGCTGGCCATGCCAGCCGTCGTACGCTTCGGCTCAGAGCCCTGCGATCCTGCTTCACATCCCGCACACGGTTGCACCGATACTACCCGATCTATTAGCTCACGTGGCGGCGACCTGATCGCTTGTCCTTCATGATCTCCACCGAGTGGCACATCTTGTTCGCGAGCGCTTCGTCCAGCTGTCCGATGATCGGCCTAGCCATCCTCCTGTCACGAGTTCGCGTCCACCTTCGCGTATTTTCACGTTGGCGGCTTCTCTTCCGTCATGGTTCGACACACCGGCCAACCGGTCGTGTAGCGTTCGAGGCCGTTCACGGTGCGTTCCTCGTGCGGTTTACAATGCCCTCCAATCCGCTGCAAGGCGCGTTGGAGTACCGTTCCCCGTGGACTCGGTCTTTCTGGCGGCTTGACCAGGGCCCCATGTCGTTCCGGACATTGATCTTCGCATCCTGGATGCTATAGACACCGACTGTGGGTTTGGGATTTCAGGAACCCTCGTCCTCTTTCGCGGTCAGACCGCGGCCGACCCTCGACCGAACGAGGCCCTTCGTCCATGGCTGTATCGTGCTCATCTCGCTTCTTACCCGAATCTCGAACTCCTGTGCGCCATCGCGAAGGACGGGCTGGTCCCTCCCTGGAAGGACCCCTCTGCCCGACGGGGGTCGCGCCCGACACCCGCCAACTATCCCGGAGCCCGCACAGGTGCGGGTCTCGTGGTCGACAAAATCCTCGCCGATTATTATAAAAGTCGTGTCATCACTGCGATCATGCAAGCCTTCGAACGCGACCCCACGTTTCAGTCGAGCGCGTTTGCTCTGGTGCCGAAGAAGGACAAGCCGCTACGTCGGATCATCCACGACGTATCTGCGCCAGATGGACTGTCCGTCAACGCGCAGACGGCCTCAGAGGCCTCTCCCGATGCGACTTGGGACCCGTTCGTCTCCATTGCGCGTCGCATTTGCGAACTTCGTCGCCGGTACCCAGGGTACACCATTTACGCCATGATCGCAGATATCGCTGAAGCCTTTCACCACGTGCTAGTACACGCGGATCATGCGTCAGCTTTTGGGGGGCGTTTGCCTTGCTCCTCTCATGGCATTGTTTTCGGCATGGCCGTCTTCGGATGGACATCATCACCGGGATGCTTCGCTGTCCTCGGGAAAGCCGTCCGCCACTACTTGCGCACCGGACAATCCATCGTGCTCGAACATAAGGAGCCATTTTGGTCATTCCACTGGGTAGACGACATTGTCCTCGTTGAAGTCGATGTCGGTGATCGCCTTCAGAAGGCCGAGAAGCGTCTCAGAGATGGTGTCAAGCTGGTGTTTGGCTCAGATGGCTGGCATGAAGGCAAATTCACGACCTGGTCGCGCGTCTTCCATGCAGTGGGAATTGAATGGAACATCCCTGAGGATTCCATCACAGTTCCACAGAGAAAGATCGACAAACTGCGATCCGTTCCTGACAGAGACGTCGGGGAAGACCTTCCTGTCGAGGAAGCGACTGGACCGCGTGATCGGCGTCCTTCGACACGTGATCAGTTTCATCCCGATCACGAAGCCATTCATCCAGCGCTTGACTGCGGTTCAGAATCGTTATCGAAGGCTCACGAGTGCAGGTGTTCCAATGACAGAGTTCCATCGGAAGGATCTGCAAAGGTGGAAGGCTCTCGTATTCCAGGCTGAATTCGCGGGTATGCCGATGAACCTGTTCGACCACACCAAGGCCTTCGACGAGGTATGGCTAGTGGAAGTGGCGAAGGATACAATCTGCATCACGAGTATGAAGCTCCAAGAGCGTCTACTCCTCAAACCGCGGGGCCAGGCTCGAGACGGCAACGAGCTTGCGTATGCCTTGACCAGCGTCACGGACAGGTGGGGGGCCAATCTGAGCACCTGGTACCACGTCGTCATCCACGGCGAGTGATGGATCACAGAACTGATTGACAAAATGAATTGCAAGTCTCGGTAAGGATAGCCTGTCTTGCGGCGGTGTGCCTTGAGCCAGGCTCGATACAGACTGCACTTCACGACGCGCATGATTCGACAAAGATTGGAGCAGACTCCGAAGTGCGACATCCACGGGGATAACAGTACTAACTATAGTTGCATGCAAAAGATTGCGTCAGACACCGGCGTCGTGGAGGAAAAGCGAGACCAACTCAAGCAGGCTTCAGTCTCAGCCGGGGCACTGGGAAGCTACAGCAAGAACTTCAAGTTCTGGGAAACCTTCTGCAACGACTTCGGATTCCCCGTGTGGATAGACGAACTGCCCAGGGCACAACAAGCACGGGTGGTCGGACTGTTCCCGGCATTGTGCGCTTCAGAAGGGCACAACAAGGCAAGGAAAGGAAACAAGTACCAGACATTCGACGGAAAAATGGCAAGCAGTGGCATTCGCACACAAGGCAGTTCGGAACGCCAAACTCGATTACCATTATCCGGGATTTGAGCTCATCGCCCAAGGGTGCAAGCGCTCCCACGGTGATGTGGACCGGAAGCAACCAGTTACTATACCAATGCTGCTCAAGATGTACGAGCTCAGAGCCCGACGCGATACAGAGAGTGGCCTGTTGTGGGGATCGACCGTCCTAGCGTTCTTCTTCCTCGACCGAAGCTAAGAGTGTAGGGCCCGGTAACCAGTGACGAATCGACCCACTGCGTGAAAGCGGCCAACGTTATTCTACAAGACAGCCTAGGAACACAGGTCGGACCTGAGGAACCGGAAGCGACGTCAGTGGAGGTGATCGTCGAGTCGCACAAGGGAGACCGCGTAGCCCAGGGCACGACGGTACGCCACGTCAAGTCCAACCACGCATACCTGTGCCCCGTGGCAGCGGCCAGACAATGCCTGAGTTTTCGAGCACAGTGGCTCTCGACAGGGCGAAAGCTGGGGCCGTACCTCACTTCAGTTTCGACTACCCGGACAATCAAGAAGACACAAGTGGCCAATCTCATCAAGCTGTCAGCTGCTGACATGGGTCTACCGCGATCCGACTACTCCACTCACTCGCTCCGCATAGGAGGAGCCTGCGCACTACTTCTCCGGCCCGGTATGCAACCTCAATTTTGTGTGGTCCACTCCGCACATATGATTGGGTATAATCATGTATAGCATCTTGTGATTGGACAAAAAAAATGGCCAAGAAAATCAATTAATAAAACCTCAAAACGGTATGCCTTGTAACTCATCCCCGAGAGGATCCAGACAATCGAGGGGTGAAGATACGTGTAGAGAATTATCTCCCGATTACGATGACATTTTAAAATTTAATATCGCTAATTATTGACGCCCCTCCGAAAAAAACAAAATGACATCAAAAAATGAATTCAAACAAAACGCATTTTCTCTATTGGTCTGCTGTTAGATTTTTTTCAAGACCAGCATAAGATGAGGCAACACCTCAGCTTTCTTTTAAGGTATTGCGCGCCTCCGAGCAATTTTTTTAGAAAAAGTAATGGCAAGAAAACTGGAGTGTTGTTTCTTAAGTGGGCCAGAGAAGTACTGGCAGCGGGCAAGAGTGACCTGGCGATTCGACTACTGGGTCGGTGGGCTAGTTGGTGCTTCACCGTCTACACCAGACTACGACCTGGAATGATTCGAGACGCGGCAAGTTGTATGATCAAGGCCTCAACCTGGGAGCGCCACGAGCAAGGCATCCCACCAAGCCAGAACACGCAGCACTCGGAAGGGGAACTCCAGGGAGTCTAACTCTCCAAGCTAATCAAGTCAACTTGCCCCTCGCAGTGAAGTCCCGAAGGAGGAAAGTGTGCGGTTAAGTACGAAGAACCTCGAGGGGTTTCCGAGCCGGAGGCAAACGGCGAGCCAGTCATTCGCCGTTTTGCCGCCCAGCGCTCAGAGCAGCACCGAGCTCAGGGCTCTACGAAGAAGAAGCAGCCAGGCTGCCAGCGAGAATTTTTTTCTCTTCTTCTTCAAACTTGATTAGCAGTAGGAAGCCTTCTTGGACGGATTTTTCACCTTTGATAAGGTTTTGTCCCGTGGTTGGACTTCAGAATTAGGAACTTCAGGGAGTCTAACTCTTCAAGCTAATCAAGTCAACTTGCCCCTCGCGGTGAAGTTCCGAAGGAGGAAAATTCACATTCATTATAAGTGACCTGTTTAAAACCTTAGCTCTGCTCAATCGTACCTCTAGTGTTTCTCCATTATTTCAACATAAGCAACACGTTCCTTTTAAAGGATTAAGAGGGTTAACTCACATATATTCACATTTCCATTTAACTTCTCCTCTCTCGAGAACTGCGAACCCGTCTCCAATATGCACGTATCGGCGTCACAAGTTGCCTTTTTCAGTGAAAAGCTCTTACTTCAACAGGATTAATATCCACCAATCTCCGAGTTCTTTCTTATCCCTACCGAATCAAACGTCGCACATTTGTATGTTAAAATTTCTCTGTCATCTGATTGGCTAATCACAGGAAAAATCCGAGGGGGATCGCAGCAAGAAATAAAGATCCACAACGTAAAGAGGGAGGACGAGCACACAGCGGCAAGAATGGACTCGATCTTCGGCATCGTGGGCAAGGACTTCGTGCTGCTGGCCGCGGACTGCAAGGTCGCGCGCAGCATCCTGGTGTACAAGGACGATGAGGACAAGGTGCGCAGCATTCCCCAGTCCCCCGCGGCTCCCCGCGCACTCGAACAGAACGCTCTCAATGCTCCGATCACTATCTAACGCTTTTTATTTATTATTTATTTAATTTTACTATTGCGTATTATAAAAACTAGTCGATCAACCTGGACGAACACAAGGTGATGGTGACGTCCGGCCCACAGAGCGACCGCCTGGCGTTCGGCGAGTACATCCAGAAGAACATGAAGCTGTACGAGCTGCGCAACGGCGTGACGCTCAACGGCCCGGTCACGGCCAACTACGTGCG
>JAIKVD010000960.1:0-13396 GCA_024679075.1 Phytophthora uliginosa | reverse complement strand
GCCAGAGTCATCGCGAAGTGGTTGGGCATCCTTCCACTTCTCCTTCCACTCCGCAAGAGACATCGTTCTCTTAGGCGGACTTGATGTCGTCACCGTTGAAGTGACGACAGTTGTTGAAGCCGCAGAGGTCGAAGTAGTAGCAGTCGTCGATGTGGAAGCGACGACAGCGTTCGCCGCTGCAGATGCAGCCGGCGCGTCGGTCGTAGGCGTCGTTGGCGTGCTCATTTCGAAATGAGCACGAGTTCTCTCCGAAGTAATTCTTGGATTGATGTGTCGAGACCGGCACATCAAGTCCTAACGGGGGGATGGTGTAGCGGGGCTACACATTCGGTTCACCTCCACCTTAGTGCAACATGCACTAATGGATACATTCAGGTAGACCACATCACACTGTGGTCACCATTCATATTAGGGAGCAATACTATTGGTGGAAAGCAGCATCTTTCCACCAATAAGAGATGCATTAGGCCAGAGATTCTGTCGACCACTCGTTGACAGAACCTCTCTTTATCGATATCAGTTTTAGGAGGAAACCACGGTTAACATTCAATTCAGTTCTCAATTTTACAGCAAGCTACTAATTAGTACCTTTATTTAGGTTTAACTATACTTGTGGACACAAGTATACTTAATCTAAGTTAAATACACCTACGCTTCCTCATACACGTGCGCTCACGTGTAAGCTTAAGTATTGGGCTTAAGTAATCCCATTACACTACGACTCCATCCCGAATCAAGCCCTCCTCGTGCCTGTGAGCCTATACGTGTTCCGAGCATCTGCTTCCCACGATCTTCAACCAGTCAGTATCTTCGAATGTCCCACGCTTACGCCACTCTGAATCACCGTCCATCCACACGAAACTCCCGGCTCTTAAGACCGGGCGGCTGCGAACTGGCGACTCCGAAAAATCTCCAGTTGCCTCGCGTCACGATCCAACGCACGCTTCCTCTTCGACGGCGAGCTCCGCGCCCATTGGCCGCCGCCCGTAGTGCTCCTCACCGTCAGCCCGCGCGGCGCTCTCGGTATCTGGCCGGATTGCTATACGAATCCATTACACACTAAAAACCTCAAACGAATCACTCGATTGATTCGTATATGACGGCTCAATTGCAATGCGTTTTGATTAGCTGTACGACAGCCACACCTTACTGATAGCGGTACTCACAATAATACTCGCGCTCTAGCACGACCTTGTAGTTTGTAGGTACGTTTCATGTGCATGATTGAAGAAACCCCGTAGAAAGCTCAGTTAAATGTTTTCATGCTACATATACCGGTGCTATAGTATGATATGCATTGTGCATTATGCTACTAGATCCCTAAGGCGACCAGCTACGTGTACACTCGATGCGCCGTCTTCTACGACGTGATTCGAAGACGGTTAACAAGGAGAACACGACTGGCAACCGAGTTCTTTTTCGACATTGCGATGTAATGATGGAGAGAGGCAAACTAGTCGATTCAACTTATCGGTCGAAAGAGGTCTGGTAGATCCTAAGCCTGGTTAGCACCGCCGGTGCCTTTCAACTGGTCCAGTAGTTGTACGGGGCTTGTCACCGTCGATTGTGGATCCCTGGGTTGTCTTTCTAACAGTCGGAGACAAAGCATAAGACGTGTGCCTTGAATTTTGGTGTCCACTCGTCTGCACTCCCGCTTCGCGAGTGCCCGTAGCTGCCTCATGCCGGTGATCCAGAATTCTTGAACTCTTCCGGCGATTGTCACTTCCTCTTGCTTGTAAACAGTTCGGACGTGCCATGTTCGCTTCCATTCGCCTGCAAATATGTCTGCTTCGTCTGGGTGATCTTCTTCCAGCCGCACTTCCATGCCCTTGGATAGGCTCGGTTCTCGTCGGTTGGCGCAGTTCGCTAAGTAGCCTTGACGGTTGCCTAGCTACCATCGTTTCCTCGTCCAGTGGCAAATGAGCTTCTGCCAGCATGCTTGTGTGCGTGGGCATTCCCAATATATATGCTCCATAGTCTCCTTCGTCCCTCGACAACATTGCAACTTGCGGCAAATATTGTCCATTTGCCGCCCGATGTGGTGTAGATTCAGTTGTCGTACAGCGACTCGATATGCCGTCCAGACTTGGTATTCTGTGAGTTCTGATCGATGGTCCATATTTGCTTTGGCGTCTGCTGCAGGGCTGCCGCTTGCCAGCCACTTCCGTGCGAAGTTTGTTCCAGCTTTGTAAAAATACTTGTCAGAGCCGCGCCGGATCCCTTGTATCGGCGGAATGGTCGTTTTTCAGTGCCAAGTGCACGTGCCTGTTTCCAATAGAGTCTGGTGCTCGCCAAGGAACCCCGTGAAGATACGGATGCGCGTAGAATACGATCCCACCCTCGCCCTGGCGGTGCTGTAGCTTTTAACAATCTGCTGCCATCCGCGAGTTCTCCATGTTATTGTTGGCCACCTTCTAGTGAACTCCGTCGCTCATTTGCTCCAACTCTATTGTGCGTCATACCTCTGTTTTTTTCAGACTTATTGCGATGGAATTGTCAAGGTGAGATCGCAAGCAGCGTATGCAGCAAGACGCGATAAGATTCCTATTATGATTTTTGGAATCGTGAATATTAGCCTATGCATTGCCAATCAGGTGATGCGTCTGCGGCCGGGTACAGTGATGGGCGTCTTGGAGAGCCACTTGTTATCTAATCACTTGTCATCACACATTTTATTTTTTATTGAGACATAGAGGCTAATGTATTGAGTGAGCGAAGACCAATCGATTTAAAATTGGCGCGAAACTTGGCGCCAAAATGATTTGGTCATCCAACTCTTCAGCTTGGCCATCCAAACGTACGGCTGTCAGTGCTTGCTCGTAGTGCTTTGCTGGCACTGCTGTCGTTATAAATTCACGCTCGCGTTCAGCAAGTTGATGCCAGCCACACCAAATCACACCAGCTTTAGCTCTGTGACTACCACAGGTCGCACCCGCGTATGAAATGCATGGCGCTTGCTCAGTGGTGCCAGGAGACGTTCGATTTGGACGGGATGCCCGGGAAGAGCACGGTGAGCAAAATTCTGCGGGAGGAGGATAAGCTCCGCAACGTCGATGTTGACTACCACGACGTTCAGCGCATGCACTCACCTGAGATGAGGCTGCTCGAGCGCAACATACTTGAGACTCTAGCTTTGTATGAAGGTCGGTCAAGTCTTACTTACTATTCGGTTATTTTTCTGGCTAGAATGGCCGCTACTGAACTCGGCATACCAACTTCTAAGCTCCCACGACTTACCAGAGGCGACTGGTGCAATCATTTCCTCGCTCGACACGGCTACCGCGTACGCCGAGCCCACGGAGAGATCCATTCGATGGACGTTCCCACAGCAATGAAGGGCGCTGCAAAGCTACGGGCGAAGATCGCTAAGTACGACTTGAAAAACGTGTTTAATGTCGACGGAGCCGCCTATTTCTACAAGGCCATGACGCGGGTGTCCATCTGCCTCGGTGTCGCCCCCGCACTAAAGGTCAACAAGTCGCGCATGACGTTCCTCGTCGGCTCCAACGCCACGGGAACGGAGAAGCTGCGGCTGTTGGTGTTGGGCAAGTCCAAGAAGCCGCGCTGGCTGCCGGAGAATCCGGACAGGATGCGGAGTGCCAGCAAGATGACATAGACGACACCGAAATGAAGGCTCTGAGAGTCAACATTGCTGGAGCAATGTGGAGAGACTACCTGATGATTCTTGCTGGTCGATACGGCGAGTTTGTCGTGTAGCTTATCGGAAAGAGCACCATAACTATCAATTCGTTTCAATCGGCCACCTAATACTTCATTTTATCATCGGTCTGGCTCCTTTGAACAATATGTACTATTGCAGGCGCTCGCTCTCAATCCGCTGGATGGATCCGCTATCTGCCGGAATTCCGGCAGGTAGCGGATAGCGGATCGGGCCTAAAATTCCGCTGGAACGGAGGTGCGCAACACGCAGAGATTTGAGCGATCCGCTGGAATAAAATTTCCGCTGGAATTGGCCTCATTCCGCTAGAATTGGTACGTGCGAACACCCCCCTGATACCCTAAACATTCGGAGAATACCTTTATTACTAGTATGGCAGCGTCTTCACGGCGATTGGTCGCCTCAGTTGCTAAGGGGAAATACTGCAAAATCTATTTTCAAAACAATTTCCACACACACCCAAACAGCATATTCCGTAACAAAGGCTTGAAGCTTCCAATTCCCAAATCTAACTGAATCCCGCCACAGCAAATTAGTCGCACTGTTGAAACACAGCACAATTTGAGCGTGGCAACCACCTCCGGAGCAGGTCGAGTAGTCGCAATAAATTGACGAAGGGCTTGTACGCTTGAGAAGAAATTGACGGCTTCTTCTTCTTTCTTCTCCAGCACGGCTTCCTGCATAGTGAACACGATATCCATGCAATGACGTTTTTTTCCGGCAGGCAAAACATGCAAACACGATTTAAGACATTTTTGACGCTATTCTTTAGATACGATTTTAAAACTGAGTAGAAACGGCAAAAAGGCTACGATCTAAAAGTTGCGGTATCACCTTCCTAATGCCGCATCCACGCCACTGTATAGTCTTCTGCCCTGTACACGAACAACGTGAGCACGAACAGCGTGAGCACGAACACCAGCGTGAGCATCGACATCGCCAACTCACCGTCGAGCAGCTCGCCGCACACGCCTTTGTGGCGAAATCGGTGACAACGTTTTGCCGTCCAGGTGTATAGTTCTCGCGCTACCCTTTAGGGACCCGTTTCCTTTCCGAAAGTATAACCTCCGGACGGAGAACATGTGGGTACCTCCAAACGAGAAGTCTCGTTCGGAGTGGCGTGTGCACCTTGCGTAACCCCCCTCTCGGGCCGTTTGTCTTTGGCGGACCGGATTCCACCTAGTGAGTTGTTAATACAGATATAGAAAATATAAGAGTACCGAGCGCAGACGAATACCTCCGAACGCCGCTCGTACAGTTAGTGAGAAGCAGTGACCTACTAACAAGATCCTCTCCCAGAGTTAAGATAACCAATCCCAAAATACAGAATACAATACACACAACTATCCGTCACTTATTCTTTTGGACCCTTGGGCGGTGGGTCAACACTCCAGTACAATTGGGTTTGTCGTTTGGAAGGTATTGGTCAACCTCCAAACGTCCTCTTTTCTTTTGACTCACGCACTACCTCCCGTTGGAGGAAAATATTCAGACCAATGTACAGTCCTACCACACAGTAATCTATCAATAATTCCAGGGGCTGATCACTAACAAACCTCACAGACTGCAGTTAATATGGAATGGAGAAGCTCCTCTGCGGAAGGGTGTGGTTACCAACTAATATATGGAATAGTACGGTCCGCTCCCGGTGTACGAGCCCGAGTCTCCGCCTAACTGTGAACTTGACCTTTTTTGGGGGTGAGAATCCACACACGTCCCCTTCGTACAGTCGGTGTGTCTGGATGTCGACTTTCGGACGTCTCGATCCTCCGGCGGGTTGCTCCTCTCCAAGCAGGTCTTCTGGTCCCAGGCGATATTCACCTCGTTCCCGTGCACGAAATACGCTGCAATTGTGGGTTTTGAGGCAAAACGGATTCTGTATTAGGTTATCTTGGTCTCTCTCTCTCTCTCTCTTTATCTTTGCTAGAAGATCTCCCTGCTAGAGGTCTCTTGCGTCTTGGCGTCGATCTTCGACACACATTCTTGTTTTATCTTGATCTTTGTATGACGAAGCGTCCTAGCTTCAACTTCGGAACGCGCAATCGTCCAACAGGTCGGGGTCGCATCTTCGCACGCGGTTGTGACCGACTGGGTGCCCGTAGTACTTTTGTCCCACTCTCTGCTCTGGACACATCTTGATATCTGACTTCACTTGGACTTTGTGTGGGTGCCTCTTCCAGAGTACTACCACATCCGCAATTCCACTCTGTGATGTTCTCCTCTGGGACATTGGCCCACTAATCGGCTCTGGGACGTGTGACGTAGGTCTTCGTGCCGGAACTATCTGGAACTCATCACTCACAAGTGTCTTGGTCTCATCATCTCATTCGTGGGGAATTCTTCCCGCTGGCTCTGTGACTCCTGTCGCCCATCTTCCAGAGTGCATTTCTCATCCTGACTTCTCTTGTATGCAAACTCACAAATCCGGAGTGTGTGGCGACCAGTGAATTTTGGTTCAGTCACATCGTGTCACCTTCCATAGCAGCGCTGTGTTAGTCACGCCACCTGCACGCCACTGCATAGTCCTCTGCCATGCACACGAACAACGTGAACACGAACAGCACGAACAGCACGAAGACCAGCATGAGCATCGACATCGCCAACACACCGTCGAGCAGCTCGCTGCACACGTACTTCGTGCACGCAGCCATTGTTCACACCTGCACAGCCCTCCGCTAAAGCAGCCTTCGTTGTCACCTGCATCGGTCACGGAAGACATGCCACGCATCCAGCGCCGACGGGGCCGACGCTATCTGAGCCGGAATGCAGGCGTTTGTTTGAGTAGAATGTTGTTTCTCATTAAAGCAGTAATATTTATCAGTACATCTGACAGACTTCTTACGAGCGGGCGCTTCGTACTTACGGAGTTTTTACGAGCCAGACGCTCGGATTTGACCGCATCTCCACTAAATCAGACACCAACTGCAGCGTAATCACAGTCCCAGGCTCCGAAAAGCCGACTACCAGCTCGATGTAGCCAAACACAAATCCTACTCAAAAAGTCGTCGAACCGAGTAATCCAACACCATCCCACGGTACTTGATACAAAACGACCCTTCCGGGTTTCCATAAAAGTTTGATTGAGTCGTACCGGTGGAAATGCTCTTATGGGAGCAGGTGTTGTCGCGGGTTCGAGTCCACTCGAGTCCATTAATTCTCCGCACTGAAAATGGTAGGTTTCTCTCCAAATTCCTTGCATTGCTATCGTTAAGCTGTACAGCGACTAACTTGTCTTTTTACATGCTAGTCTCATCCTCAATAACAATGTCATCAAGGGTCTCCATGACTGCGCTCATGGTTTCCGCGAGGTCGTCGTTGGCCCCGTCACCTTTATGCAGCTCCCAAGCCGCTCTGAACCTTGAGTCGTACACGTCGTGTTCGGCAATATGCCAGGTACTCAAGTCGTTATTGAAACCGCAAGCCTGGACGCTCTTAGCTACGACTTCGTCAGGGGTCTGCTTCCACGTGCGAGCAACCCATGGCGAAACGAAGGCAACCTCTGGTGGACGTGGGTTTCCACCATTGGTGTACGTCACCTTGTCGGAGCATTTCCAATCCTCAATCAGCTTCCTTAAAGGACTTGTATATACCCACATCTCCAGCCTGCACATACGGCGTCAAACCTCCTGACACGGCAGCCATCTTAATTGCCTTTTCGCCGCATTACTGCTTGACGCGCTGCCCAATGTGGGCACGCGTCGAGTCCCATACGATGACGATGTACTGGCCCGTCGTCTGGAGAAACGCAGGGTAGTACCACTCCAGCCAATTCAGCAGCAGGTCCTGGTCAACCCAGGCACGTGGCTGATAGGCAACGTTGCAGCCACCAAGGCGCTCGATCGAGCCACGGGCCTTCCGCTTCCAGATAATACACGGCAGTAGCTTCTTACCAGAAGCCGTGACCGCCAACATGACGGTAATCCGCATCGAAGCAAAGCCCGTCGAGCGCACAACCACACGACGAGCGCCAACTTCGTCGACGGTGTACGGTCGGGCGTCCTCGAAGTACACTGCCGTCTCGTCCATGAGGATGGTGCGCTCGCGGTTCATGTGAGGCTTGTGATCCTCCAAAACTTTCATGTACACCACGGCACGATCACCTAGTACATCGTCCGTCAGAGTCGTCAGGTTCGTACGCTTTCGAAGCGCCAGACAGTTGCGAGCCATGAAATTGTGGACCCATGAGTCATACGCTACGAAACGGATCAGATCTTTTTCTTGCTCTTCTTCCGTGCGCCTAGCCTGAAATAGCCGAATGGCCGTCGGTGCAATCCAGCTGCGCGACACCTTCTCTTTTCGGATGCGCTTCTCGTAGACTAGGTCGATGAGCTCGTCTTCGACTGCACCGAGCAGCGGTCGGCGGCCTCCTCTGACGATACGGCGGCGGGCTCCATGCTCGGCCAGGATGTGGTCGCGATTGCGCCACCATTGGCGGAAGCATGACGCCGTGATGCGCCAACCTCGCTTTCGGAAGTGGGCTTCGGCTCGCGAGGGTATGCCACCCCCTTCGGTTGCAATCCACATAATCGCTTGCTGCTTGATGCTGATCTCGATGCTTTTTCGTTTAACCGGCATTGGAAATTGGAGAGTGAGAGGAACACATCGGGGCTTTTGGCGTACAGCGGTCCAGGGCCATTCATCGCAGCCCTCAAATTCACTGGTAGTGGCAGGGCGTTCTATTTTTGTACAACGCCCCGTCAGAGAGAGTTCTATTTGAAAGGCGTTCTATTTGATGGGGGCGTATTATTCGGTATTTTACGTTACGTTTTCGCGTAGCCGCTTTACACCTAACTAGTCTCATTAGTTTCGGCGCAAGTATAGGCAAGGCACACCGGATATTGTACTGGATACAATACCGATAATACCGGTTCCGCATACGTCAGGAATGTGTAGCTCTCCGCACTCCCCCTCCCTCCTCCTCGTCCTTGGCGAAAATGGCGCTCGCTGCGTCGCTCTCCTTCTCCGATCTCTTCGTCAACGTCAGGCAGTCGCACGGTCTGTTGCCGATCGGTCCCATGACTTGATCTGTAGTATCTGTTCTTCTTCTTCATCTTGCATGAGTCCGACTCGCGATCGACAACAGCTTCTGTAACGGGGTTATACGGGAGGTTACCCTTTTGGTGTATGAAACACCATCGTCGCCTCTGACACGAAGCAGGGCCGCAGGCCAACCATTAGGAATGAACTAGAGTTAGTTATGCCATAGTGAGGTGCATACATTTACACCGTAGGCGGCACAGCCGCAGATAAGAATGAATATAGTTTGTCTTTTACCTGAAGTCTCTGACTTGTTTTCGAGGGTCCTCGTATAGGACCCTGTTTGGACTCTTCGAGTCGTACACCTTCCTCTGCGCAAGAGGCTACGGCAGCCCTGCTGCACTTGGTAGCACTCGTAGTCAATCCCTCACCTGAGTCTGTCAGACTGTACCTCTGTGAGGATGGAGCAAGCTGCGTTCGCGAATTTGTCCCCTGGCCAGCAGGAGGCGCTTAAGAAGCTGATGTCTTTGTTGGGCCCGGAGGGTGTCGCGCACCTTACTTCGCAAGGCCCGGACGCGATCAACGCGCGTCTCGAGGCGTTCTCGAGTTACGAGAAAGCTCTGTTGGAGCATATCCAGCAAAGGATGAGCGCGGTGGTGCCTTCACGGGCGTCAGCCGAGCTACAAGGCGGATCTTCTCGACCCAAACCACTCATTCTGAGTGTCAAGATGTTTGAAGGTCTCGATGGAGAGAATCTTCTTCTCTGGATTCGCGAGGTCGAGATGGCCATGGGCTCTGCCCTGCTCGAAACTGAGCATCAACGCGTAGCGTTTGCAACTTCCAAGCTCAGTGGACGAGCACGTGAGTGGGCACTCACGAGTGGACCCTCGGTGAACGCCGCCTTCCCAACTTGGGATGAGCTGAAGCGACAGCTCTCGCGAGTGTTCTCGCCACCGAACCACGCGTACCGTGTACGCACCAAGTTCCTCGCGACCCGGCAAGGAAAGAAGGAGTTGGTGGACTACGTCCAGGAGTTGCACACGCTCATCGCCGGTATGTCCTGAGTCGGTCACCGTCACGGTGTTTAAGGATGGTCTTCGGACCGGGGTGGTTCGCACGGAAGTCTTCCGCAATCACCCCACCTCGTTCGAGGAGGCCGTGGCCGTGGCATTGAATGCCGAACACAACTTCAAGTCTGCCCGCTTGGGCTGGAGTGTGCCACACACAAGCGCTTCGAGTGGCCCGGAACCCATGGACCTCAGTCACGCTGAAGATGAAGAAGCTGAGCTTCGTGCGGCTGAGGCGCGTCGTCGCATCCGCCGATGCTTCACCTGCGGCAGTACCGACTACGTGCGGCCGGGCTGTCCGCTGCGTAAGCAGCGCCAAGCTCACTCGAGCGGTAACACCGCTTCGAACCGCACATCTGGTTCGTCGCGGGGAAACGGCGACTCCCAGTAGGCGCGGGGCGGCCTACTGGGGAAGAACTAGGTTCTGTTGTGCCTCTGGGAGGCGGAAGACAGCAGAGCCCAGCCCCGAAGAGAGCCGTACTCTCAAACACGGAACGGAAATGCAAGCCGGGCTTGCTGGTCGTCCACGCGACCGTGAAAGGCTTCGAGAAGCCGTGGACGATCTTGATCGACTCGGGGGCGTCGGGCAACTACGCCAGATGCTCCACCGTCGATGGTAGTCAGCTGTATGCTGTGGCGCTACAAGAGCGCTCGCATGGCGTAGTCACTGTTCGTCTGGCGACGGGCACTCGCGTCACCGTACCCAAGGTCCCAATGGATTTGGGTGTGAAGTTCCTAGACTTCGACAGCACGGAACGCTGTCTAGTCTTGGACTTGGATTCGAGGTACGACCTCATCCTGGGCATGGCGTGGTTGGAACGTCACCAGCCCTGGATCGACTGGAGGTCGAAGACCTTAGGTGCTACGCACTTCTCTCCTGGTGGGGCTTTGGCGAGTCATGAACCCACCTCCGCCAGGACGGAGAAGCGCTATTGGCCCGAGCACTGGACCGAGTCGGTCTCTGTGCTGGAGATCGGTGAGATGGTGAGTAACACCGTTGTTGGGGAAGTTCTCCCCGAAGTGAGTTCGACGTCGCACGTCGGTCGGTCCCGATCGGTGCTCCTTAGACGTTTGTGGAGCGGTACGTACTCCGCTGAATATTGGGCGTTTTACGCCGGGCGACGGTTTGTCGCGGCACTCGGAGCCTGGCTCTGATCGTGCGAGTGGGATGGCACGTACTCCATCGGATTTGAGGCGTTTATCGCCGGGCGACAACATGTCGCGGCCCATCGGGCGTACTTCTGGTGTGGCGAGCAAGGCGGACCGTAGCTCACCTTGTGTTTCAAGGAGCGAGGATTGCCGTGTCGGCGATTCTTCGCTGGTGCCGTCCACAAAGGACGGAGGTGCATCAGCACCTGGGCGTGGTGGTGGTGATATCGCCATGTCGCCCTCTTCCACCCGGTCTCGGGCGCGGAGGAGGATGCGGATGAGACGCAGAGAGTCTGCGGCGTCATCAATGCCGGACGAGGTGTCCAGTGTGTTGAGCGGAGAGGCACCACACGACTGCTGTGAGCAGTTATACACACTCGTGAATGGAGTGACGGGAGACGTCGATGGCGATATCAGCTTCGATCCTCTTCCCTCCTTGGACGCTCTTCTCGAGCTGGAGGAGATGTCTGTCGCCGAATTCGGCGATGCCTTGAAGGCGGGCGATTTAGCCGAAGTGGTCATGATACGACCAGAAGAAGAGTTAAACTCGTCATCGCTTCTGGATGAAGCTGTCCTGGAGGATACCACGCAAGCGCTTAACGCGCGTAGTGGCTCTGCCATCCAGAAGGATCCATTGGATCCATTGTACCCACTGGTCGTCGAGTTCGGAGACGTCGTCTCCAAAGACCCGCCCATGGGCCTCCCTCCGGATCGAGGAGTTTGTCACGAGATCGACCTGGTTCCGGGAACCAAATACTGTGTTACGCGGTAGTGGCCGCTTCCGAAGGAACAGTGTGAACTCATTGACGCCTTCTTCCGTGCTAAGCACGCAGCAGGACTAGTGCGTGAGAGCAAGTCTCCGCACTATACACCGACATTT
This sequence comes from Phytophthora uliginosa, assembly GCA_024679075.1. NCBI lineage: Eukaryota > Oomycota > Peronosporomycetes > Peronosporales > Peronosporaceae > Phytophthora > Phytophthora uliginosa. The sequence continues at coordinate 1,644 of JAIKVD010000960.1, read as the reverse complement.
TGTGTCAGGAAGCCGAACAGCAAGTGGCGTATCGTGCATGCTTTTAATAAGCTGAATGCGGCCACCATTCCGGCACAAACGCCGATCCCTCGCAAGGATGTTCTCCAGAACAACATGGTTGGGTGTACCCTATACAGCGCTCTCGACTTGGTCGATGGCTATTACCAGCTGCTCATGCGAGCGAGTGACGTCCCACTCACTGCGGTGAGTACTCCGAGCGGCATGCTCTGGGAGTGGCTGGTGATGCCCCAGGGGCTGTCAAACGCGCCGGCAACATTCAATCGTCTGGTGACGCAGTTGTTCCGGCCCAACCGAGCGTACGCACAGACGTACTTCGATGACATATTTGTCCACAGTCGTGCGGAGCACGGGAAGTCGGACATGGAGAACCATATCGACCACTTGCGCGCTGTACTCGAGTGCATGCGCACCAACAAGCTCTACGCCAATGCGGACAAGTGCATATTTGGCGCGGAAGAGATCTCGTTCTTGGGATGCTTCATCGGGAAGCGTGACCTTCGGGCCGACCCTGCTAAGGTCAAGGCCATTGTGGATTGGCCGGTTCCTGTGAACCAGAAAGACCTGCGCAAGTGGTTGGGTCTGGCAAATTACTTGCACAAGTACAGCGAAAACTACGCTGAATTGGCTCGGCCACTGTCCATCGGCAAAATGCCTTGGCCGATGCACTATCGCACAGGCCGGATTACGAGCTAGCTCATGTCACGAGCGTGACTTCGTCGATCACCGATATGATCCGTGCGGCATATGCCCATGATGATGTTTGTGTAGCGTTGCTACGTGCGCTGGGGAGCGAGGGGTTTAACGACTCGGATATCAAGCTATCGGCGCGTCTTCGCGCGAGGTTGCATCGCTACTCCCTTGAAGGGAAGCTGCTGTATTACAGCACGGGCCCCGATGACACGCCCCGCGTTGTTGTCCCTCACGATGAGGATCTCAAGTATCGTATCCGCTATGAGGCGCACGATGTTCCAGTGAGCGGTCACCTTGGTCGGGAGAACACCTATAGCTCAGTAAGTCACCACTGCTTGTGGCCCAAGCTGTATAAGTGGGTCAAGACGTACGTCAGTACGTGCGAGACGTGTCAGCGGGTTAAACCCTCGCCACACTCGGCGGCGCCGTTGGCGAGTTTGCCTGTCCCATCAGGGTGCTGGCAGTCCATGAGTTTGGACTTCGTGTTTGGCTTGCCGAATGACTCGGCGGGTAACACCGGCGTCGTGGTCTTCGTTGACCGTTTGAGCAAGATGGTTCATCTAGCGGCCGTGCCGGATACCATCGACGGCGCGGGTACAGCAGCGCTGTTTATCGACCGCGTGTTCCGGCAGCATGGGCTGCCCGAGTCGATTGTCTCGGATCGAGACCCCCGCTTCACTGGGAAGTTCTGGACGTCCGTCTTCCAGGTGCTTGGCACTCGACTGGACATGTCCACGGCGGATCACCCCCAGACCGATGGTCAAACAGAGCGCGCGAACCGCGTCGTCGAAGACGTTCTTCGCAGTGTGTGCGCGGAAACGCCGAAGAGTTGGAGCATCATGCCCCCCTTGTTGAGTTCGCCTTGAACAATGCCGCGTGCATGGCGGCGATGGAGGTGCTAACGATTGCTCTGTATTGTTTTGCTTATGAATG
>JAIKVD010000959.1:0-13706 GCA_024679075.1 Phytophthora uliginosa | reverse complement strand
TAGGGTTCGTCTGCGTGGCAGTATAGACAACTGACATCGGCTGTGGTTGTGCGTGTGATTCCCTGCTGCAGTTGCTGCGCGAGTACACGTGTGAGTTGGGAGGCGACTTCCTGCAGCACGCGCTGGCGGACGTGCTCAACGAGCTGTGGGTCGCGTCCGATGGCTACGAGGTGAACCCGCGCTACCTGCAGCCGCAGGACGATCTGCAGGCCAACCAGCAGCGGCTTGAAGCGCTGGCGGAGCGCACGCTCGACCACATTTTCAGTGCCGCGTCGCTCTTCCCGTACCAGGTCGCCAAGATCTACCGCGTGCTGGAGCTGGAGATGATGCGGCTCATTGAGCGGGACAGACGCAGCAACGCGTCGCTGCCTCGACTCAGCGCCATGGGAGGCAGCAGCAACAGCCTCATCTTCTCGGACGCTGGCAACAACAACAATAACAACAGCTTCTTGGAGAGCACGTCAGTGGAGAGTGCTGGACAGCTCGGGGGTCTCCCACGACTCAGCTCTATCGAGGAAAACTTGTTCGAGGAGGTGCTCACGCAGTCGAACGTCTCGAACGGTACGTCTTCGACCGTCAGTGCCGCGAAGGAAGAGTTCTACATGCACTTGGGTGGACTCGTGTTTCTGCGATTCCTGTGCCCCGCACTGGTGGTACCACACAAGATGAACTTGACCCCGGGCAGCGCGGCACCGGACAAGCAGATGCAACGCACTCTTGTGCTGCTGGCGAAGTTGATACAGTCGCTGGCGAACAATGTCGAATATTCCGCCTCTACGGAGTCGTATATGGTGCCATTCAACTCCTTCCTCGCGCGAAATCGACTAAAGCTCACTCGCTTTTACGACCAGCTGTGCCAACAAGCGCAGAACGATCCTCGCCGAGAGAGCATGGTTGCCCGCAGTAACGCAGCCCCACGATTATCGCAACTTTGGGCAAGTCGAAGTAGCAGTAGTCTGGGCAAAGACCCATCAATTGTGAACCTCACAGGAGCGCGGATAATGGAGGCGCCAGAAGCCGCTTGTGCAGTACTGCGCAACTGGATGAGCTCTAACCTGGACTATCTAGCAGTGGAAGTTGCAGATAACAGCAAGTTTCGAAGACAGCAGCAGATCGTGGTGAACAACGGAAGCAGCAGTAGCAGTGGAAGCTCTACTCCTCCAACATCGGCATCCGCTGTGACAGCTTCGCCTGTGCGGCCCAAGGGGCCGAAGAGGAAGTTGAAAACGTCGAAGAGTGCAGGGTACCCTGCAGAAATCCAGGAAGAAGATGAAGAGGAAAAAGCAAACGAGATTATGGCAGGATCCAAGGCCTCGCAGCGGCGTGACTTCGCGATGCCTGTTTCACTAGAGGAACTGGACAAGATTATGGGTCACACGAGCCATCGCGATAGCCAGCTGATGAAGGTCTACTACTCGAAGCTCTCTCAGAATGGTTTACAGCGCCTACTGCATGTGGATGACGTGGATGGCACAGAATGGACGACATACAGGAGTAGTGGAGATGTCGAGGTGCTGCGCAAAACGCCTGGACACTTTGTGTGTCCATCGAGAGGTTTCGCATCTGAAAAGGACCGCTTGGTCGAGATGAAGGGCCATGTTAATATCCAGTCAACGCCCAGCCGTGTGTTTCAGTATCTTCGATCACTCGAGAACGCATGCTCGACGGCCTCAGGAGGCAGCTTTGACGATGGCAAGTCAACTACCAGGAGGGTTGAGCCTTTGGATGAGTCAAAGTCCGTGCTCTACCGTGAGCACTCAAAACTGTCGCTATGGCCAGCGTGGCTGGTAAAGCCACGCGATTCTTGTGATCTCCACAGCTTCGTTGAGAAGACAGGTCGACCGGATACTTATGCAGTACTTCAGGAATCTATTCCACGTGCAGATGTACCTGAGCGCAAGGGAGTGGTACGAATGGCATTTGCTACTGGTGGCTTTCTGATTGAGCCATCCGCGGGAGACTCTGATGAAAACTGGGACCCCGAGGTGCAAGATACGGCTTTCACTAGACTCACATGCATCGTGCGAGCCGACTTCAAGGGGTTAATGCCTCGGTACCTAGCCGAGAGCATCGTCTATCGGCAGGTACTTGAAATCGAGACCATTCGTTCGCGAGTGGAATCAATGCGCCCCATGACGAACGAGTGGGTGTAGTGACCATGCAAGACCACGACATTATCTATCAACCATCCGATGGCAAGATGGACAGCGCTGGTGTATATTTGTTTCCTTGCGCAAAGGATTTGTTGGAATAAATACAATATCTTACTCTACTTGAAGGCTACAATTACTTCTTGGGTGTTGTTTGCTTGAGCAGCCAAGGGGACTACAAAAAGATTTGACGTGATCGTCGAGAAAGCTATCGAATCAGCCAAACAGAAGGCACCTTGAGCCACATGCACAAAACTTCCAAAATGAGGGAGGTATGTTGCGTGCGTGATTGGCAAGCAATGCGTCTGCAATTAGACCTAGTGAAGCCGTGATGAGGGCAACACCAGACCAATCAGCAAATAGCTCGGACCGACCAAGAATCAAGCTGGTGCTTTCCATGATGAGGGAAAACTTAGCAGTCCTTCGAGTGTCTTCAAGCGCGGTGGCATGCATCACAGAGGTGTGGAACATCGTCGTACAGCGTGACAAATGACTTGAATGCTTTGTCTTCATCACCACTCCAGATTTGTAGACACTCATGAGCAGCGGGAATCATGTCTGGACGGTAGCCGAGAACCTCATTGTAAGTCGAGAACGCCTGCAGTAGACGCGTGACACTTTGTCGCTGCTGCACCTTGTACAGCGACGCCTTTGATGTCCCAGTAGCGACATCTTGAGCGATCTCTTGGTATTGTGGACACTCACCGCACGTGCAGAGATAGTCTTCAAGGTAGATGCGGCTGTCGTCGTCATCTACAGCGCACACAATTGCAGTCAGGCGGAGCAACTGCTCTGCCAGGATCTCGCAGTCGCAATCGCTGCAACCCTGACAGGCATCGCAGATAGCGTTCAAAATATCGTCCGATGCTGAGCTCACGCTGTCCCACTGCGAGTCGTTTTCGTCGAAGCTCTCTTCGCTTTCAGCTTCAGTGAACAAGTCTGTCACCTCAGTTGTGCACGAATGACTGTCGGAGTCATCGACATCCTTGCTGGGTTGCCAATCACGGCTCACAGTCAACTCGGTAACATCTCCATCTTCCGTTTGGCAAGCAGCATCGATGAGAATCAGAGGCCTCTTCGTGGGTTGCTCTAACAATCCGGTGAAGTTACCCACGAGCAGCGCCCCCATCGTCGACAGCACAATGGCGGAGAAGGAAGCGGCAGTCTCCATCCAGTTCGATGTGGCAGTCATGCACTCCTGCTTCTCCATCTGATCCAGCAGCTTGTCAAACGCAGTGAAGTCTGCCGGGCGCTTGTACAATATGGTGGATGCAAAGTTGCCCATGGTTGGAGAGCTGGTCAAGCCGTTGGGAAACTGAAGCTGTGTTCTGTGTTCGAGCGATCAAATTGAGGAGTGAGGTTCCGTGGTTGCTTAGCATTAAGAGCTTTTCTTTCAGTCCACCCTCGCCACGTGGTGATCATTTTCCCCTCGGCAGAACTTGTTGCCTTTCGGTGCTCGAAACCGCGAACTTTCCACAAATACACGTTTCTGATTGGACGGTCACTTCAACTTCGAGAACCATAATATCGGTACACGTCGAAGCGACGCATGTAGCCATATCATCTTGTCCAGCATTTCGCACAAGTCTCCGCTCATGCCGCACCGACTGCCTCCCGAAGAGCGATCAAGCCCCAAGTCAGCTGATCCACCAGCGGACAGAGTTCGAGAGGTACTCCAAGCGCTGACTGAAGTCGTGGTCGAAGCTCAGAAACGAGGCCTCCCTCTGTCCGAGGCCTACGTGCACTTCGACCAGCGAGATGAAGGGGTCGTGAGCGTCGACGACTTGATGCAGGCGGTGGTGGAGCTGCGACTGTGTCCAAGCAGCAATCTGTGGAACGAACAGGACGCCGAAAAGTGTGTGGCTGTCTTGTCCCGAGGCAAGTCGAGGGCATATTTCACCCGGGAAGACTTTGTGCGCTACTTCTCAACAGCGGCGGCATCACCCGTACAAGAGCATGAAGATCAAAAAGAACCAGAACGACGCGTGCGGTTCCACAAGACGTCTCCAGAGAAGAGGGATCATCACCTCCAGCACCTGCAAGAACAAGCCACCGCTGCTTCACATTCACTTGCTGACCCGCCAGCCCAGAAACACTCGCAGTTGCGAGTGACATTACCCGAATGGGCCCATGCACGAAGCAAGAGAGCACTCAAAGAACTGGAAGCGAGACGTAGAGCGCGGCCAAAATCTCAGCCACCACTTACGCTGAGCTCCACGCCAAATTTCAACTCAAACAGCTCACTGTCTGAGTCGTCACCTGATAGTCATAGCAGTAACAACGAAGTGCTCCATGACGACGACAACAACGAGTCTGCCACGAACGCCGCAACAGTCCCACAACTGCACTTGAAAAAGAAACAATCGGTGAAGACTAGCGAGAAAGCGGATGATCTGCTCGAGTTCCCAGTGTCCGACGGGTGGAAGATCTTCACCGTGGACACAGATACCACCATTTCCTACGGCATTCTATCACTTGACACAATACGAACGTCACCGTCAAGAACCAAGGCAGCGACAGAATGGGCGCCACCATCCCAGTCATCTGCAGAAAACACGGCTGAGGAGGAGGCGTCGGGTCTGCCAAACACGACTGCATTCCGACTGACGGTGTTTCTTGATGCTTTCCAGCGGCTTGAAACGCTGGAGGCGTTCTTTCATCCACTTTTCGTCCACTTCCCGAGAGGAAAAATACTGCTCTGCGGGTTCCCAACACGCTCGAAGCGTGGTGTAACGTGGCATAACGCACGCTTTGCTGCTGTCTACTCCAGACTGCTTGAACATGTCATGACACGCTCGCGAGAATGGCTAGTGCAACCGAAGATGGGCATTGGCGCAGTCCCTCAGTACCTTGTTGGGTTTGGCACAGGAGGGAGCGCTGCACTTCAGCTGCTCGGCATGGAGCTACCCCTGCAGCAGGCGAAGGGTGATGGCGGCGGTGCACTCGGACTTTTTGCACGCTCGCTTCGTGGTGCTGTGGTTGTCAACACTCTGGCGAGCGTAGCGGAGGCAGAACGTAAAACGCTGCGCTCTTTCCAGAAGCTGCTGGATGTCAACCTCAATTCTGGAACAGCAACGAGTTGTGGTGAGGCTGTGGAACTCCATGAAGCGCTAGCGTCAGCACTTTTCAGCGAACACTACCTGACACAGGTTGCCCCTAGCAGATCAGCTGCACTTGAAACCTTCTTTCGCTCACGGCGTGGCTTTCTGCAAACCATGGAGTCCTCTGCTGCGGATCCATCTGAGAGCGCCACGTTCGGTCAGAATGCCGCCAACAGCAGTAGCAAAATGGGTCAACTTCTCGGAGTCCTACTGCGCGGTGCCATGAAAAATCGAGATGTTGCAGCAGCTATCTCAAACCTGGCCACTGGGGTACCTGCGCCCTTCGCGCTAATTGTCGTTCACGGATCTCAAAACGCACTATTCACTCCGCACCAAGTGGAATTGCTCACAGGAGACGTCAGTTTGATGGCTTCCTCGACTGGGTTCTCGGTGGTGAAAAGTGTAGCAGAGGCCTTGGCGCTCGGCGGTGGCTTTGGTGCTGAGGCCAATGGTGATTCTCGGCGCTTGCACGTCGCGTGGCTTAAAGGGGGTCACGAGCTGCTGCAGGAACGCCCTTCATTTTTCCTCGACTTGTTCAGACAGCTCGCTACTGCACCGGTTGCACGGCCACGATTAGCTTCGGCATTTGGTGGGGCGATAAGACCTGACTCCACTATTCAAGAAGACCGTCGTTCCCTCAGCAATAGCCCAGCCCGTAAAGACAGCGTTCCAGCGTCTCCGTCCCGCCAACCAACAGCCTCACACAACATAAGCGACGAACCACTTCAATCCAGTCATGGCGAGTCCAGCCCCGAGGAATCCCAACCTCAGTCACCAGAATCCCACTCAATTTTGCGTGAGCGTGTTGCTGAGCTGTTCTCAACTCGTGGGCTTCCTTGGATTCAGCAGGAGCTATACGATCGCGGACTTGAAGGTGCAGGCTCTACCCAAAGTATCCTTGAGCGATACGAACGTGTTCTTGCCGAGGAAGAACAATTCGCCCGGCGTCACGACCGTCAAATTCAGCGTATTCAAGCTAAACACGCCGAAGTTGAGGCTCAACGTCAAGCCAAAGAGGATGAAGCCCGAGAGCGTGAAGAGCGAGCGACTGAAGCACGACGATCCATCCAAAAACGTGAGCGAGAGTCTCAGCAACAGTTCTTCGAGCAGATGGAGGCAAAGAAGCTGGAAAATGCCCGCAGACTACAGGAGAACGAAAACATGATGCTGGAGGATTTCCGATCGCGAAAGGTGGAGGACATGCTCGTCAGCGATCTAGAGCGCAGCCAACGCAATCGAGTTGTGGTTCGTCAAATGGGCGAGCTGGAAGCTGAGCGGCAAGAGCACGCGAGGCGTGAGTCCCAAGTAGAGCTACAAGCGCTGCGTCTGGAGGAGCAAAAGGCGCAGCGAGAGGCCCTCAAAGCCTTCCAACGGGAGTTCGAGCAAAACGAGTTGGTTTCGAGCCCCGTGGAGGCCTACTGGTTGGATGCACCTGCCGTCTACGAACGGTTTGACGATGTGTCCAGCGGTGCCCGAGCATTAGCCGCCGATCTTGCCCATTTTTACGAGATCAAGGCGCTTCAGATGCGCGAATCAGCCGAGAAACGTATCGAGCTGGAGGCACTCCAACGCGGCCCACTTGCTGCCAAGGAGCTTCAAGTTCGTAACTTGGAACGCGTGCTAGCCAAAGCACAGAATACAGGCATGATCGCCAAGGCTGGCATGGGCACAGTCCGTATTGTGCCAATCACTCCAGCAGAGATGCATGCACTTGGTCGAGATCTGGATACGGCACGAGATGAGCTCGAGCGATTGCAAAGCGATGCAAGCTTGCGGCGTAAAGATTTGGCTTGGAAAGACCAGCTCCTTCAGCGGGTTAGCGTGATCATCCAGCGCAACGAACGTTTCCGCGAAGAAGTCGTGGCGAAGCTAAGTACTTGTGCAGACCTGGGTAATGAACGCGTCCTGTCCCTGCGGGAGGACAACGAAGCGCTTGAATTCAAATGCACGTCATTCATCGAGCTTCGCGAGAAGTTGCAACAGCGCCAAACAGCAGTGCGAGGTGAGTGTGAGCGCGCTCGTGCTGCCACCACAGCCTTCTTCGATACAAGTCTTCGTGTCGTTGGGGCTCTGCAGCGGGTACAACGCACAGTCATCATCAAAGAACTTGTAGCGGAAGATGAAGCGCTTTCCACGCGCATCAGCGCACTAGACGAGCAGGAAACAGCAACAAAACGCGCGCTGGAGCGGAGTAAGGCCACGTTGGAAGAGGTGGCGAGCCGGACTTTCGTGCTGGAAGGAAGCCTACGAACGCTTCAGAGCACGACTGAGGTGATAAACCTTGGAGCAGACAGCAAAACTGAAGACATGTCGACCAGTGGCAAGACCAAGAAAGCTCCTGGGGCTCAGCAGCAGGACATCGCTGAGATCGTGAGGCAGAAGAAGCATGCAGACCGAACGCCTGAAGAGAAACGCTGGGTCACGCTGGACTTCCTCGTCAGCTTCGCGCACTACTATAAGCACGTTGCACCGGAAGAAGTCGAGATCATCCAGAAAAGCGCCGACTACCAGCAGAAGAGCGACAAGAAGCTGACAGTCGAGCACCTCCAGCGGTTAATGCAGCTTCCAGCCCGCAACTGCCTTGCCTTTGCGTTCCTGAAGTCACCCGAAGAAATGGAGGCCCACTACTTGCTGCGCAAATACACTTTCGACGACGGAGAAGAGCACTTCGCGCAGTTGGATCATGATTTTGAGGCTCCTAGTGGTATCGCCGCTCCACATGCAGCTCTGTCGCCCAGTCTTGAGAATTTGTTCTCGGTACTTCAGCGGATAGCGGACTCTCCACCATCACGCAGTCGGCGATGCCCACGAGCACGAGCTGCGTTGCTGGACGACAAAATGCCGCCTCTCACTCTGCTTCACGTGCCACAGACCCAGATCTTCCCGCGCAAAAGCACGACGCACAGTTTTCAGCTGCCTAAAGAAGCTGAAGGTATCGCCGTACTCTCGCTCACCGTTTCCATAGTGTTTCAGGGTCATTTCAAGTCGGTCGGGTACCAAAACGGTCGGCTAGCTGCAATGATGTACATGCTGCCTCCGGTCACGGATCCCAGCTCGCTGCAACAGAAGTTTCAAGCTCCGATTCCCATTGGAAAATGTTTCTTCACCGAGGACCTTGCGCTTTGCACGCCGCACAGCATGGGCAAACTGACTCTGCGGCACGAACCGCTCTTCATCCCCCTCAGTGCTGCTGCAACGTATCAGGTTGTACTGGGAGCACCCGTTTTCACGGCGTATAGTCTGGAAGTGTCTGCACGGACAGCGCTGTTCGCGGACGAAGCTTTGAGGCGGAAACGTGTCGACGCCCTGAAGAAGCAAGAGCTGCTGCCTCGTAAGCAGGACGAGCTGCAAAATGTCTTCTTGACGATTCAATTGAGCGAGCGCAAGAAGAGATTGGCACGACGTCTCGCCACCGAGGCAAAAGACCAAGCACGCGCTGCGGAGCTTGAGCTGCTGCGAAATAATCAAAAACTTGAGCGCGACAATGCTGAGCCAGTATTAAGTCACGAAGAGCGACGTTCACTGCACACTGCCATTCGAGCCGCGAACAAAACGTTCACTCATTGTTGCTTCCTCTTCTCCAAGCGTGAGGAAGAAGTACGCGACATCGAGCAGAGTCTCCGAGAGCTCACGAGGATACACGTGGACGTGTTGGAAGACTGCGAGAGAATGGAGCAGTTGCTTGCTGAGTACCGAACGTGCTTGCCATCTATTGCCGCTCTGCTGTCGGGAGAGCGGGAGATGATAGTCGGTGATGCTGCTGCAGCCAAGCTCGCCCGGGAGCTCAACATCGAGTACGTGAACAAGAACGGCACGAAGTCATCCAAGGTTCGGTGGGCCGAGCTGTCTGCCATGAAGGCGAAGTTACCATCAATGATGACACCTGCGGAGCGACTTCGCCGCAAGTACAAGAAAGGCCGAGACACGCTGGACAAGAAGGAGCGCGAGTGGGTACTGCTCGATCGTATCCTCCATCCACGCTTGTATCGGTGGGAAGACGACAAGCACGGTGGAGCTGCTGATGGAGGCTACACGAACGCGCCGGGAGTAAAACGCAAGCTCCACGGGGCATATCCAAAGCTTTCCAAGGACGAAGAGCAACTAGCTGCTCTCTCGCAAATGGAGGTTGACCGGATTATGAAAGCGCCGTGGAATTTGCTGGAGCGAAAAGAGATCCTGATCCGTAAGATCGTCACGCGCTTCCGTGATGATCATGGAGGAAATTCCAAACGCAAACCGAATCAGCAGGGAGTGTCCATGGTGACGCTGCTGCGGGGGCAGAAATCAACAGAACTCACACGGGAGGAACGAGAATGGCGCTTGTACGATCAGCTGCTGAATCCAATGTACTACCCGGTGAACTTCAAGCGATTGGCGAAGGAAATCGCGGAGGCTGTTGCAATTCCTGGGGGGCTCGAAGAAGTGACGATCTCGCCAAAGATCACGAGAGAAGACCTTGTGATGGCTATCAACACCCCAGAGGAAGAGCTGTACAAACTGCCGAGTGATTTGCTCCGAGGACGCACTTTGCTTCTCAAGTATGATCCGCAGCTCACCACAAACCTCATCAGTGCGGCACGGATACAACAGCAGAATCAGGATTCACAAACGGCAACAGACGTCGTCGAGGTAGATGTAGACGCCCGGTGTCGGCTCGTGTTTCAGGAGCTTCAGCGCGCAATTGCCAACACGCGCAACGAGTTCATGGACTCTTACGTACTTCACTCGACATTGCAGCGATTCCCCACCAAAGTGCTACGACTTGAATTGGAGAAGGACTTGGATCGCTTGCTCATTTCCCAGATCAAAGAGAAGGAAGACTTTGAGTTAGCCAACTTCCTCGCCAAGAAAGAAGCCCCAGATGCCACAGAAAATCTTGTCTCCGATTCTGACAGCGACGAAGAAGTAGTTATCGCTCGCGAAGTGGCAGCACGACGTAAGGCGACAGAAGACGCCAAGCAAGGGCCGAAAGTCCGTGGTAAGGCGCTGAAAATGAAGTCGCTCCAAAAGCAGCGCCGGGAGATCAAAAATGCTCTTCAGGGACGCAGTCTGGAGGAGCAGCGGATGATCCTGCGAGAGCAGGAGCTGGGTCCTGGTGGATGTACTGCTTGCTGGACAAACCCTTGTACTTGGAAACCCTTTTTGGAGGAGTCGTGCATGACCATTCAAGAGCGCGTTGAAGTCATCCGTGAAGAACTGGAGCGCGTTAAGCACTGTCCGGATCTGACAATCTCATCCAGCGTCTGTATGGCCGCGGTGAAGTCTGGTAATCAAGCCATCACGCTACGAAAAAGCGACTTGTTTGACGAACTTACGTCAGAGGTGAAGATTTGGGAGAAGAATCTGCGTTTAAAAGCCGTTGACGAGGAATTCCACGAGACCTTCCGCTCCAAGAACGAATTCTTCGAGACACAGGCACTCCACGGGTTCCGGCAAATTCAGCACAAAAACAAAGTGCAGATAGCACTTCAGCGCGAGCACAACGTACTGGTGGCGAATCTCACTGCGTATGAATTTGTGGAAGACGTACTGGAATCGATGCTGGAAGGATGGAACTTTGGTGAACGCGAATCCGAACGACAAGTGCTTGGATACGTTCCTAGCTTGAAGCGCGAGGGACCATTGACCATGCAGGACCTTCGTCGCTTTGAGCAGGATCGCCGCATACTGCAAGTTCGTCAGGATATCCGCGAAGAGCAACTGCAGAACGCACAAGGGCTACCGTCAGACAAATGGAAACCTATCGAGGTCGAAGCATTCCAGGTGAATCTAACCAAGAAAGCGGTCCAAAAGGGTTCTGAGATGGACAAGTCACTTACCGAGACGGAAAACGCGCTGAAGTTTGGTCTGTTCTGCATGACGCTGATGTACTTCCGCGGTCTGTCATTGCTCAAGAAGCAAAAGTCTGTCTGGTCTGTTTCTGCGGCTAAGCGGCGTGCTGCGGGAGAACCTTCAAAGATTGCAGAGCGTCTTCGCATGGACAGAGAGAAGCGTAACGTCGCCTTGCGAGCCCGCAAGGCTGCTTTCTACGAAGAGAAGGCTCGCATCGGCCAAGCCCGCAAGCAGAAGTACCACGAACAGAAATTGGCGGCTTACCGAAAGCGCTTGGTGGACGAAAACCGCAAGGCAAAGCGAGAGAAGAACGCAGCCATCAACATCCAGCGTGTGTATCGTGGCCACCTCGGCAAAATTGCTGGCAAAAAATGGATGCTGCGTCGTCGGGAGATCGATGCTCAGCGTGCTCTCGATCATGCGGCAGCCGTCACCTTGCAGCGCGCATACCGCGGTCGACTAGGTCGCATTGCTGCCGAAGATCAGCGAGTGGAGCTCGCCGAGTTCATATCTCAGATCCGTGCCGAGGAGGCAATTGACGAAGAAGAAGAGTACTGGAACAACCACAAGATCGAGCGCATGGCCCGCAAGGTCGCAGCCTTCGTCAAGAAAGAGGCCTGAGTTTGACAAACGCACTACATGTAGACAAGGGTAAGTTGTAACAATGCTTTGTTGAGTATGACGATTCAGCCTTTTTCTTTCTTACCCGAGTTGAGCAACGACGGCGACACTCCTACGGTTGTTCCGCAAACGGAAGTGTGAGGCTGAGAAGCTTAATCAGCTCTTCAACCTTCTTGCGACGATTCTGGGTTTGCTTCGACACGCGAGTCCATTTTTCGCCGTGATGCGGGTCAGAGCTCACACCACGTTTTAAAGTCTTTTCAGCCGCATCCTTGGACCCATGCTTCAACTCAAAAAGATAGTAATGGGCCCATGCATCCCCGAAATCCGAGTCCAACTGAACCGTGCGCTCCAGCCACTTGCGTGCTTTGGAGTACTTGCGTTCCTGCCAAAAAAGTTTGGCGACGGACAAGCAAACCGACGGATCGTTGTCTTTTTTCTTGAGGGCGGTAAACGATGCGCGCTTCTGCTGAGCTCGAGGGGCGATATCGATGGATTCTGCCAGCAAAATGCCCGACTCTGGGCACTCTTGCAGAGCCTTGGCCATCAGCATTTCCTGACCCTTGGGATTGTCCCATCGAGCTTCCAGTCGCGCAGCCTCCAACCATAGTACCTCGTTCTTCGGGTTTTTAAGGCGAGCCATCTCCAACACTGAACGCGCCTTCGTCACACCGTTCATCTTCTCCTCTAAGCGGCTGGCAAGAGTCCACAGCGGAATTGACTTCGGACAATGCTGAACACCTTCACGATACATCTTCTTCGCCTTCTCGTAATTAGGTGGCTCCAATGTTTCGTAGAACTGCCCCGCCATCATGTACAATCTAGGGTAGTCTGGATAGAGTTTGATGCCTTCCAGCACGAGGTCTTCTTCGTCCACGCGATTCTCAGCGCATTCTCTCTCAAGCAGCACAGATTTCATCCACACGTGGGGCGATGGGGCCTGAGCACGCGCCTTCGCCAGCAACGCTCTAGCCAAGTCGATTTCATCGTTTTCCCATTCCAACTTCACAGCAGCAAGCCAAATTGCCTCGCTGTTTGGATTGGCGCTAAAAGCTTGGCGCAAGATCAAGCGTGCATTCTCTACCGATCCGTTGGTCCACACCTCCTTAGCCGCCATGAGCCACAAAATCTCGGCGTGAGGGCAACAAGTGACTGCTTTCTGTAGCAATTGTTCGACAGGCTCGGGGCTCTTGCCCTCTTGAACTCGCTTCTCGAGAGCGACAGCGCGCAGCCAGATCGATTTTTTGCCGGGGAAAACCTTCAACGCAGCCGCATAAATGGCCTTCGCTGTCAATAGCGCACCTCGGCTTATACTGTTCTCTGCGTCATCCATCCACGTGCGCTTTCTGTCCTCAGGCTCGACTCCAACGTCCAAGCTAGCACGAACAATAGCAGCGCACGTTAAAGGTGCCTCGGCCTGTTCGCACGCTTCGGCTTCCTTCAGCCACATCTCTCGGTTCATGACCACTTGATGCTTCTGCAGCGACTTGAGTGCCAGCTGAATGATGCGGTCGATCATGTCCAGATTCTTTCGCTGCGCTTCCTCCAGCTTGGCCGCCGTGATCCAGATCGAAGGCTCCGTCGGGATTGCCGCGCGCGCCTTGTTCAGCGTCTTCTTGGCGTTCTCGTATGTCTCCAAACGCGCCAGCGCAAGCCACAAGTCCACTGCTTGCGGGACGCACTCGACAGCCCGGCCCAGGAGAATACGCGCGCCATCGACATCTTCCATCTCGATCAAAGCCTTCCACAGCTTGACCGAGTTGGGGATGAACTCGAGCGCGCGCCGCATCACCAGCTTCTTGAGTTCGTCGTCGTTCTCCAGCTGCGCCGCATGCAGCCACACCTTGACCGACTTGGGCACGTGTCGAACGGCCTTGGCCAGAATCGTCTTGGCGTTCTCCGGGTTCTGCAGCCTGGCCGCCTCCAGCCAGACGTCCTCCTGGGTGGGGCAGGACTCGCACCCCTGCGCAATGATCTTCCTGGCCTGCACGATCTTGCCGGC
>JAIKVD010000958.1:0-13710 GCA_024679075.1 Phytophthora uliginosa | reverse complement strand
AGCTGCAGAGCAGACGGAGCAAGAGGCCGACGCGTCGCCGAAGAAGACGCGGGCCAGGCGCGAGTTCGTGCGCTTCAACAGCGAGAGCGTCGCACTGGTGGAGGACAAGGACGAGCAGGAGCAGACCAACCGACCCAAGAAGAACCCGATCCCGCACTTTGGCGACCAAGTGCGCTTCCGCATTGCCAAGCACCGCAAGACTGGAGCCAAGCGAGCGGTGGACATCACGATCACGGTGTCTGCCCGAGAGAAGCTGGAGAAGGAGATGGAGGCCAAACTGGCGACGATGACGCGCGAGACGGGCGTGGTGGACCGGGTGAAGAACGGGGGTGGCTTCATTAAGTGCTGCGACCGTCCTGTGGACATTTACTTCCCGTTCCACGAGATCCGCGAGCCAGAAGGCGGCGACACGAGCGACACCAAGGACGGCGAACAGAGTGAAGCCACTGACAAGCCCCGTCGTGGCCGGCAAGGCAAGGGACCGACTATCCGCGAGGGCGATGAGGTATCTTTCTTTGTGTACGAGGACCAGGAAGACGATTCTGCTCGTTCTCGCCCCCGTTTGACTGCGCTCCGCGTGCAGAAGCTTCCCGCCGGCTCTGTATCTTTCGAGGAGCTCATCCGTGCGGACGTTGAGGGTCTTGTGTCAAAGCTGCCAAAGGAACCCCGCAATGGCCCCGAGGTCATTGGTTCGATTACTATCGCGTCTGTCGAGCCGAGTGATGTTGAGATGTCCGAGGAAGCTAAAGATGCCGCGACCGAGACAACGGCAGAAAGCGAAGGAAAACCTTCTAAGAAGAAAAAGGGTAAAGATGGCAAGGCGAAGAAGCAGAAGGTTTCTTTCCGTCTTTGTGACACGGAGGACATGAGCTACGTTCCCCACATCGACGACAAGGTCGCATTTGATGAAGTGCTGGACAAGCGCACCGGTAAGGTGAAGGCGGTGAAGGTTCGTGTGGTGCAACTGAACCCGAAGAACCGTGAAACTGGTATAATTAACGCCATGAAGGAAGACTTTGGATTCATCAAGTGCGCTGAGCGCTCGGGTGATGCGTACTTCCGCTTTTCGGATGTTATGGGCACGAGTCGGAGCTTCAGCAATGTCACGGAGGTGGCGTTTGATGTTCTCGTGGATAGCAAATCCGACCATATCCGCGCAACGCGATTGCAGATTTTGCCCCGCGGAACTGTAAAGTGGGAAGATGTTGCTGCTGAAGGCCTGGAGGGAAAGATCGTTGCAGTGCCCAGCTCGCGGAGAGGACACCAATCAAACCGCGGTGGTCGTGGAGACAAGATGAAGCAGCTACAGAAGTTTGTGCTTGGCAAGATCACTTTTACTACCCCACGGAAGCAGCATTTGATTGACTTCCTGCCGGAGCTGAAGGAGAAGGTTGACTCAGCGTTTATTACCTCAGACGACGTTGTAGAGGAGTCACAAAAGGTGGCTGAGGGCGACGTAGAAGACAAGGAGGAGGCTGAAATCCGGATTTCGTTCCCCAGCGCGCTGTCCAAGTTTGAGCGTGCTGCTGTGCACGAATACAGCGACTGGCTTGGACTAAAGCACGAAAGCAGTGGCGAAGGATCCCAACGTCGGCTTGACATTGTCGGCAGCGAGAAGATTTCGATTAGTACGGTGGAAGAAAAGCTTGCGAAGTCTGCACCTGAGCTAACGGTGGAATTCAAGGAAGACGATGTGGATGACGTCAGGTATCACCCACACGTGGGGGACCGCGTCAAGTTCGACCTGGTGTTGGTGAAGCGAACTAAGCAATTTCAGTGTAAATCCGTATCGTGTGTGGAGGCTGCTTCCACTAAAACCAAGCCTGCAGCACAGAGCGATGCAGCCAAGGGTGAAGGATTTATTGTGTCGGTGAAACCAGAAGGATTTGGTTTCATCCAGCCTGCTCAAACTGTGCCTGGGTCCTTGGGAGAGAACTTGTTTTTCCACATCAAGGAGGTTACGACGGGGCAGACATTGGCGGAGTTGAAGGAAGGAACAGAGGTCCAGTACACCATATTTGCTGACGATAAGAAGAAAAAGAGCCGTGCGGTGGCCATCTCCGTCGTGCCAGCAGGGACTATCAAGAGGGTAGTGCCCGAAAGCATCAAGGGTGTCGTCATGAAAGCTAGCTTCCTGCACCGCATGAAAAGCGGAACGAAGGGGCGATTTACGAAGGCAAACAATAAAACAAGCACTCTAGGACGAATTCGCTTGGCTGACGCTGATGACGATGACGCTGGGAGCGATGCTGACGCGGACGGAGACAGCGATGATGAGGAAGCCGAGGAGGATAATGCGGGCGGTGACACTGAAACCGAGACGAAGAATGCAACTTCCTCTGATGAGACGAAAACGACGGACAAGAAGAAGGACGTGGCGCAGAAGAAGCCGGGTAAACAGTTTTATCTGTACAACATCCGTGACATCGCTGACCCGACTGTGATTCTGCGTGAGGGTGACGAGGTGGAGTTCATCCCCCAGGTGACACCGAAAAATCTCCGCGCAGCCAATATTCGTCTCATTCTGTCTCGTGCCAAGCAAGGAGTGGTGACTCGCGTGACAGATGATCTGGGGGGTGTCATTCGCCTAGACGGCGACGATAATGAGCCAGCTATTGAGGCTTGCTACACGGCTCGAAGTGTGCTGCGTGGCGACATTCTGAGCGAAGGTGACCGCGTTGAGTTTGCGTACCGAGCGCCGTCCACCACTACTAAGGCCAGCAATAAGGCGTCAAAGAAGAGCGTGGCTGATGATAAGGCTTCTGAAGATGAAGACAAGGTGAAGGCCGAAGGTGGAGGAGAACTTGCCAACGATACCACTGAACCTGCCCCTGCAGAGCCTGTCTTGGGTCGTGCCACGAGTATTTTGCGCCTCTCATCCTCACCGAACTCCGAGGCAAGTTCTAAACGCCGCGGCTCACGATCTGTTAACTCCACGCTGAAGGAGGCGATGCGCCAGGTTGGAGCCAACGCTATGGTAGCGTCTCGCATGGCAAAGGGACCGGATGGAACGCGGGGCTTTGTTGAAGGATGGAACCTATCATCGGACGAGGCTACGGTAACATCGCTGGAGACGGAGACTTCTGCTACTTCTACAACCACCACTACTACCGTCACAACGACGACGACGACTAGCACGGAGAAGAGCGAAGCTTAAGTGGGAGCGTGACTTCCAACACCACGTTCCATCGTGATTCTTCACAGGCGGGTTTGCCTCCATGTATCTGTAGGTGCTAAGCATGTAAGGAAAACAGTTGCTTTGGCAGGCCTGCTTGCATTCCTGTCTTTAGTAAGCCGACTGCGATTACTAAGAAGATGAATAGATGCATTCGAGACAAATATCTACTTACGTCGGCTAACTGAAGGCGCATTATGGCAATAACCTCAAAGGATTGTCTGTGCACCTTAATAATGCCGCAGGGAATTAGGCAGTGTGAATCACAAGTGTGATCTGCATTGGATAGCCCGAGATGGATCCTTGCCTAGCTCAATCGAGATCTTGTTCGAGAGAGCTTACACCTCACGCATTGCTTCAGCCTTACGATATCGTACGAACTCTCGGTTCTCGATCCTCAGTGCCGAAACCAACAACGTACCGAGCCGATACAGTACATGTAACCTTCTTTGCGATTAGCCGGTGATCCCACCTCCATCCTGCTCCTTTAACAAAAATGAGAGTAAAGGCGACGAGTGCCGCGTAGCAAAAGCCCGTAGCCCGTGACGACGTCCAGTTCTGTTCGTACATGTACGTACATGGGTGAGATAGCAACCAGGAATTGACGGTGCAGCAACTATCTTCTTGAAGATGACAGCGCGACGAGCTCGAAGCGAAAGTATCCTTTCCTCGCGGCCCGAGTCGCAGCGAATCTCCCCAATGAGGCCACTTGGCCTGGCGACGAAGTCTATTACCCTTCTGTCATCGGGCTCCTTTTAGCTGTGACTGGCGGTGTCGGGAGGCACAATGCCCAGTGGATAACAATATGACTCCAACAATCCAACTTGGACATGTCGGGACAGCGACAATACATTGAAGTTGTGATGCATCGGAAAGCGACGCACCGAAGTCCTCTACCAAGATGCGGTGGCGCCGTGCGCACGCTCCGAACGAACTGAAGCCACGCTACAGCGGCGACTTCTACACGGCTGACTCGCAGACGGGCTCCAATACATGTAGCCCAAGTGAAAATTGCGAAGGCGCCTTGCGAGCGCGACAGCTGATGGACGCGCCTCCGGCTCAGATGCTGGACACGGCGAGCGCGAGTACTGTATCCATGTGTCTATAAGCTTATCGCGAACTCGTATCTCGGCAAAGGCGCTAAAACGCATGACCCATGGATGGAAAAATCGTGCTTGCATGCTCTCTCGGTGCAGCACCCATCGAAAATACAGTAGATACAGTATATAGATATGTAGAATCCTGTCACGCGGAGACATCGCCGCCATTACGCCATGTTCGACACGGAGGTTGGTCTCGTTTCTGAAGCTCAGCGGGTCATCTCCGGATGGGAGCGCGGGCCGATCTGTCTGTTGGATGATCATCTCCGTGTGCCTCTGAACGGATGTGCGGGTACTCTTGCTGCTCGAACGAGGCGCCCAAAAGAGTGTCTGTGCACGATACACCGCGGTGGCGGAGTCCCTTGGTCGCACCGCTCGAGAGCTTGCTGCCGCTACTAGTCCCCACTTTTCAATTTACTTTGCTTCCGACAAGCATCGTTCACCACCCCTCCTTCCTCCCTGTCAAGAGCAGACACTCCATCGACAATGCACCTCACTAAGTTGGTTGCGTACCTGGCTGTTGTGTCCTTGGCCGTGGGCTCCTTTGCGGATGCTACCATCCCCACTACCAGCCAAGATATTCGTCGGCTTGGTGCCGGCGGCGGCGTCTCGACTTCGACAACCGGAACCACCACTGATACTGCCGCGCAGTCGACGACTATTGCCAGCACTGCGACGCAGCAGCAACAACAGCAGACAACTCGGAGTGTGCAGACCGGAAACCAGGGCGGCCAGGCGCGGAATCAAGGCAGCGGCCACACGTGGGGTCAGAGCAACCAGGGCGGCCAAACCTCGACGGGCAACCAAGGTGGTGGCGCTGCGGCTACGCCGTGTCCGAGCGACGAAACCAACCAGGGTGGACACGGCCAGTCGTGGAATCAAGGTAGCGGCCACACGTGGGGTCAGGGCGGCCAGGGTGGCCAAGCTTGGACTGGCAATCAGGGAGGTGACGCTGCAACTACGCCGTGTCCGAGCGACGAAACCAACCAGGGTGGACACGGCCAGTCGTGGAATCAAGGCAGCGGCCACACGTGGGGTCAGGGCGGCCAGGGTGGCCAAGCTTGGACTGGCAATCAGGGAGGTGACGCTGCAACTACGCCGTGTCCGAGCGACGACACCAACCAGGGCGACCGGGGACAGACGTGGAATCAAGGCAGCGGCCACACGTGGGGTCAGGGCGGCCAGGGTGGCCAAGCTTGGACTGGCAATCAGGGAGGTGACGCTGCAACTACGCCGTGTCCGAGCGACGACACCAACCAGGGCGACCGGGGACAGACGTGGAATCAAGGTAGCGGCCACACGTGGGGTCAGGGCGACCAGGGCCAATCGTGGAGTCAGGGTGGCCAAGCTTGGACGGGCAATCAGGGCGGTGACGCTGCGGACACCCCATGCTCCGGCGATAGCTCGAACCCCGGCGGCCAAGACCACTCGTGGGCCTTGGGTGGTCAGTGGGGCCAGGGTGGGCAAGGCAGTCAGACGTGGAATCACGGTAGCCAAAAAACTTCGACTGATACTACCACGCAGAACAACAGCGGCCATGACACTAACCAGTGGACTGGGACTATGACTTCACCGAACCAAGGCTCTGCTGGTGGCGACCAGGCTCCTGCCACGCAGGATGGCGTTTCAATTGAGACGCCGTGCCCGAACGACCAGGACGCCGAACCTCCAGCGACTGAGGTCCCTGCTACTACGGCACCCCCATCGACCGAGGCCCCAGCCACTGAAGCCTCTGCGCCGACGGCCCCGCCAACAACGAACGCCCCCACTACTCAGGCCCCTGCAACCAAGACCGGCATCACTACTGCCACCCAGTCGGACGACTCGACCACGCAGCAGTCCGCCACTCAGTCTCGCCTTCGTCACTAGGCACCTCGCGCATCGGAAGGGCAGCCCTTCCTCTTGTTGGTTACATGTATTGTGCTTTGCCATCCCCTAGTTTGAGTGTGGTTTACGATTTTCGCAGAAGAAAGTCAAACATTTGAATAGCTCTTGTAACTGCTCTCTCAGACCATAATTGGCATCAGCTCGGTGAGATCTGTCCAAATCCGCTTTCTTTGAGTGATTTTCAGCTGACAGCGCGACGAGCTCGTAGGGAAAGTATCCTTTCCTTGCGACCCGAGGCGCAGCGAATGCCTGGCAACGGAGTTTATCACTCTTCGGAGTTTATTACACAGTACTTACAGTAATGATTCTGGCATCCAAATTTGCATAGAGAGTGAGATTTGTGTACTTTGGAAGGTTGGTCTGCAGTCAATATTTGATGGAAACTGCGGGCGCCTGAACTAAGCCGTGCTAAAGCACGGAAAAGCTCTGGATTTTATCGTGTAGAGTACAGAGCGTCTGTAGGGTCAGTGCTTTGGAGCGACACCGCTGTAAACTAAGTACTATTAGTGGGTGTCAAGTTTTGTTTTAGGTCGCAAATTTAGGAAACATATTTGCATCTGATTGGATAAAATGAACCTCAAAAACGGTCGCGTACTCGAGGTCAAATTTTTAGGTCAACGGTAGGCAGACAAGTAAGAATCTCGTGGAGCAGCAACTCTACGCCCAGCACCGGTGGCAACTCTACAGGCAGCTAATACATGTCCAGCACAAGGAGCAACTCCTCAGGCAGCTCGTGGCTTAAAACTTGAATGACACCTACAGGGGGGCCTCAAGCACCACGCTTTACAAGTTGACATGATTGGTATATATTATAAAGCTAAAACCCGAGCTAAAACAAAACTTGACACCCACTATTAGTGCCTTTCTCAACTTGTGGCCAATCTGACTTCAAAAGGTAGGTTCCAAGTATGGCGGGTTAGGCTTGAAGGTCCGATTTTCCAGACCAGAATTAGCAACGAAAAAAGATTTTAATCCGATCACCTTATAGAATTTTAATGAGTATTGCCCAATGAGTTTATCAACATGAAGTACCCAATACATGGACTAAGAAGTACCTTTTTGAGATTTAAGGGCTGAATGACCACAATTTGCCGACCAAGCAGTCTTTCGTAAGGGTTCCCCATGCTGTGAACAGGAACCCCTTCGGAAGACCTTCGACGGGGACTAAGAAGAACCCTTCTGAGATTTAAAAGGACTGAATGGGCTTTCGTAAGGGCTTACAATATGAAGGTGATCATTCACTGCGAGTAGAAGATGACAGAGAATTAGAAGAAGAGCCTCTCGCTGTATATCATATGCGTGTTACTGCTGAGTGTGGCTTTTTCGGCATGGTTGTTTTAACGTGTTGTATTCGGCGCAAAGGGCCGTTCCCCCTCCGAGTTGGAGCCGATCTTGGCCATGTACCAAATCGCAGAGCAGCCGGTGCTGAGCGTGGATAGCGTGCGGCTGGCGCTGGACGACACGTTCGCGGTAGGTGTCATGAACGACGCCACCAAGACGCTCGAGGCCATTCTGGACGCGCTGCACTACGACACGTTCAACCGGATGCTGCGACGACGAGGCTCCGGGTCGCAGTCCTCTTAATTGCGATGTCTAGTGTCCTATCCCAGGGTGTCAGGGTTCATTTTAGTGGCTATTAGGGTTGTCAATTGTGCAGCAGCAAGAAAATTTTTTTTCGGCGACTCTACTGGCAAACCATTTTTGTCCACTCACGCGCTTAGTAATCGACTACCCCTTTTCATGCTTGCAGCAAGACCATATTTGTTTTGGCAGCAAGATAGAGCATTTTCGAAGAAGCACACCGAAGATGCCGCGGCTCTCTTCGAAACAGAGGGAGCTTCGGGAGCTGCGCGACGTCTTGGCCCAGAGGGACTTCACCGCTATGACACTAGACTTCCGGAGCGACTCTGACTCTGAGGAAGACAAACTGGACGAGTACTGGCCCTAGATTACGAACGTGTGAGAGGCATGCGCTACACGGCTCGGGCATCGAGCTACCGTAAGTATGAGTCTCCGTCCTCGGATTACATCGGGTTCAAATGCACATGGAAGTTCGTGAGCGCCACGCACCTCTTGAACAGGGTGTCGTAGTTAGCTTCAGACCAGCGGTACTTGTCTGAGCACACGGCCCAAAGGGCGGTTAAGCGGCCGAAATAATTCTCGACGAGAACGCGATCGTGCGCGATTCTGTCGTTTCCTTCGAGCTTCTCAATTGTCAGTGTGTCACCCGCTTTCTTCTTGTGCGACGTAACAGCGCGGAAGTGCGCCGCGAGCCCTTGGTAGCCCTTGTCGGCGAGCAAGGCCCACTCGTTGGGATATTCTCGCGAGTCCTCCAGGCGCTTCTCCGCCTCCGACGTTATCATATTCTGCGAGAGGATTGCCTGATTCTCGCGGAACACATCGATATCCGACTCGTGCCCCGGGTAGTGCTGTGTGCAAATGATCGCCTTGGCCGTCGACAAGACCGATATTTCTACCTTGTAGCCGTGTAGCTTGTATTTGCCACGGTAGTAAATACTACGTCCTTCGCACAGGCCATGCGGAATGTTGGCCTGATGAAAGGTCACGTCAGTGGCGTACCTAGCGCAGGGATAGTTGGAAAAGGTCTTGCCTGCAAGTACAAGCTTGTGCATCGTCCACTTTGCGTTGACGTCTTTCACCATACGCCCATACAAGAACGGAGAGACCATCGCGGTGTACTTCAACACCATCTTCTGGAACGTGAGTGGATTGATGTCAAACCCGCTAGCTACAATAACCCACTTTCCGCAGTGCTTGAACGAGGCCAGCATCATGAACAACACGTCCTTGCCGCCGTACTTGCACTTCTTGCCGCGACCAACGTTCCACCGACGCATCACGTATGCTTTGAGCACACGCCAGAGCCGGTCAAACTCTTCCCCCGAAAAGTTAGTTGTTTGCATGGCGAACTCTCCACAGTTCAGAACAATGCGGCCGAGCACAGGGGATAACGAGTCGATGGCCTCACTGTCGGTGCTCGCAGCAGCACGTGATGCAGGAGTACACCGCACGCGCTTGGCTTGACGGGCTTCATTGAGCTGGGTTAGCCGAGCAACACCTTGCTGAAAAGCTTCCTCAGAAAGTTCGCGGGTCACTTGGGCTCTTGGCATCTCATTTTTGGTAGAACATGTTACTTGATAAGTGAGCTGTAGCAAGCTGTAGGTAGCTGCCAACGAGTAGCGCATGATCGCGCTTTAAACGGCTAGCGAGGGGCAAAGGCGCGGACAGCAGTGGCGCCAACCTGCGGATGATTGGCGCTAAATCACGAATGCCCCCGAGCTCCTTGTCTCCCCGAGTGTGCGGCGCTTACCCAAACCCTGCTTTTCAAGATGGGATTCAGGTTTCTCAATTTGGTCCCTGAGTAGTTCAAAGCGCGTGCGTCTCGAGTGGATCCAAGCCTGGTGCGTTCGGTCGTAGAAGCCTTGCAGCAGTTGCTAGCGGTGGATTTGTTTTGAGTGGCGAGATGTCATATCAGGTGTTGCCCCCCGCATCGTGTCGGCTTTAAGTCTCCGAGTCTACGTGAAGCTCGGACAACAGGAAGGTAATGTGACGATGCTGGAGTACGAAACCGGGCTACTGGGACGCGAATGCCTCCTCCGAATGAGGGTGACCGGCGTCCGGAAAGCTCGCAGCCCAGCGAGTTATGCCATCGGCAAGCCGGGTTCCAAGCGCCCGCAATTTAGCCCCCCCTCGGTCATCTTCGATCCCGTCTCTGAGTTCGCACTGGTCATACGGGTCATCGGCTCGAACAGTGCGGGATGTAGGCAGCCTGAGCGGCCCAATGTCAGTGACTCAGAGTGTTTCATCGAGACGCACTCAAGATCGCGAGTCGAGTCTGCTCGGAACGACTGTTGCACGCTTGGATGAGACCAACTTCAGCAATATTTCCGGATCACGATCATCTGGAAGGATCATCATCATCTTCCTCTATGTGGTTGTTCGAAGGAGCAGAAGCGTCAGTACAGGTGCCGTATGCCAGATTAACTGGAGTCGTCATGATGGCTCAAGGCGGTGCTGCTCGAGGTGGTGGCGGAGATGTGGGTTTCCGGATCACGGTGGCCGCACCCTCGTTACCACCGGTGTTGGTCGATCAGATGGCGTCGTCAGGTCGCGCTAGCACCCGGAGCGAACTGACACGATGGGAATCAAGATTTTCTCGTGGAGCGTTGTGATTGGTGGAGCTACTGTACCGGTTGGTATGGAATTGTGGGACGCGGTGGCAGATATGGGACTTGGCGTTCTCACATCTAGCCGTGGTTCGGGTTGGACACCGTGGACGTAATGAGTCTGAATGGGACCAACTTGACACGATGTGACTGAACCAAAATCCACTGGTCGCCACGCACTCGGATTTGTGAGTCTGCATACGAGAAGAAAAGATCAGGGTTGGGAAATGTACTCTGAACGAGGGGTGATCGGAGTCAGAGAGCCAGCATGAAAAAGTCCGCATAAACAATACAACGAGATCAAGACGCCCGTGAAGGACGAGCCCTGGAGCATTCCGGCCGAAGACTCACGATTTATGTCCCAGAGCCGATTAGTGGATCAGTGTCCCAGAGGAGAACGTCACAGAGTGGAGTTGCTGATGCTGTGGTACTCTGGAAGAGACACCCATACAAAGTCCAAGTGAAGTCAGATATCAAGATGTGTCAAGATCAGAGAGTGGGACAAAAGTACCACGGGTACCCAGTCAGTCACGGCCGCGTGCGAAGATGCGACCCCGACCTGTTGGACGATTGCGCGTCCCGAAGTTGAAGCTAGGACGACCTACCATACAAAGATCAATATAAAACAAGAATGTGTGTCGAAGATCGACGCCAAGACGCAAGAGACCTCTAGCAGAGAGATCTGCTAGCCAAGATAAAAGAGAGAGAGAGAGAGATACCAAGATAACCTATTACAGAATCCGTTTTGTCTCAAGACCCACAAGTGCAGCGCATTTCGTGCACGAGAACGAGGCGAATATCGCCTGGGACCAGAAGACCTGCTTGGAGCAGCCTGCCGGACGAAGAGCAACCCGCCGGAGGTCTGAGACGTCCGAAAGTCGACATCCAGACACACCGACCGTGCGAAGGGGACGTGTGTGGATTCTCACCCCCCAAAAAGGTCAAGTTCACAGTTAGGCGGGGACTCGGGCTCGTACACCGGGATTGAATCGTACTATTCCATATATTAGTTGGTAAGCACTATGTTACAACTTGGATGAATCAGTCCGTCACAGCTGGAAACGTTTTCTGAAGGCGTTCAAGGAGAAGCATTGCAAAGCGAAAACTTCGGACTCCGAAAGGTACTACAGCAGGACCCAGTAGAAGACAGAAGCTCCTTTGGAATTCTTCTATCGGCTGAATCGAGTTGCAGATAAGGCAGGGATCAACTACCGGAAGTCATCCAAGAAGAGAGAACGTCACTTCTAGGTGTTCATGAAGAAACTCCTGGGCTCTTCGCTTCGCTCCACCTTACAAGGACAACGTCTACATAGCCTAGAAGTTCTGGAATTTGTGCTCAAGCAGTACGAAGAGATGCATCAGGACGACGATTATGAGACTCCTCCGCCCAGACGTGAGCCTCGCCCAGACTACATGACTGCTGGGAAGTTTCGTCCGAAACGCCCGGCCAACGCTTATGTTGCACAGAGTGGAGGCGAGTCAGAATCGGAAGACGAGAAGCAAGTGCGATTCCAGGATGCAGCTGAAGAAATTTCCGATCAGGAAGCCGATGGCGGACAGGAGTCCCAGCTGACTGAAGATTGGTCTCGGGTGTATCGAGCAATGGAAAACGCCGGTTGGAAACCACCCTCAAGGGATTTCCGACCCAATATTTCGTCGCCTCGATTTGATAAGTCCAATACGTCCAGGTTCTATGAAGCATGCAAGCGTTTTGGGCATACCGAAGATCATTGCTGGTCAGAGCTTCAGTGCGACCGCTGTCATCAACAAGGACATCCGGCTCAGTACTGCAAGACGCGTCCGTGTGCGTTCTATTCCAAGTTCCATGGGGAAGTCTGCGACGACTGGAAGGTTCTACAAACGCTGAAATCCTTGGCCTCACAGGGAACGCTTGAATTGCCGAAGTCACTCCGGAAGCAAGTTCTGGGGAACGAAGAAAATTCTGGGGAAGAGCAGTTAAATCTGTAAGCCCGCTGGATGGGGATCCAGAACGCGCCGGGCCGAAGAAGCCCCCAGAATTGTGTGCCTTAGTGTATATGGGACCCGAGTTGAAGAGTCGAACACAAGGTAAACACAAATGCATGACTGTATTGCAAGATGATGATTCTCGCTCTGATGATTCTAGTTTGGATATCTCTGGTTTGGAGACGCCTATCGAGTTTCGTTTGGAGCCTGGAGAAAGGTTTGGATGGTGGAAGGATCACGAGTCAGATGATGACCGGAAGGTGGCGATGGTGCATGGTGCGGTGAATAACTACCGAGTCCCAATAATGTTGATACCGGAGCGTCTGTGAGCATGGTGAGTGCGGACTTAGCGCGTAAGCTCAAACTCAAGTTAAGTGTTCACAGTCCACTCCGTGGGTTCGGTTTGGGAGGAGTACTGACTGTCATTCGATCCAAGGCTCAAGTCAAGGTCACCATTGGCCCAAGAGTAGTATACATTTTGGACTTGTGGGTTGCGAATATTCTATTCGCAACCCACAAGTCCAAAATGTATCCTCCTGGGTATGGATTTCATGTACTCTACGGGTGTTCGGATCTGTGTCTGTGAAGGGCATGCGAAACTTCCGGACGAGGAAACTATCCTGCTCAGCAGAGGAGGGTCAATCCGGAAGATACAAGGTCTAGACCTCGCTGTGACTCCGGATTATACCTCGATGTTACCCCCGGGAGGAGATATTGTAGTGAAGATCCGCTACGCCCAGATGGACCCACGCAAGAATGTGGTTTGGGCAGGCCGAGGGGACCGGTGGGTGACTAAGTTTATGTATGCGGCCAAGTCATATCCAGTCGCCGTGAAAGTGGTGAACGTCTCAACTAAGAACCTGACGATCAGCTTTCAGACGCCTGTTGCACGGATCGTCGAGAGAGACTCCTTCCCGATGGCTGGCCGTTTCGTTCGCCCTGGGAGTCGGAGGTATATCATGTGGCAGCACCTCATTTATGCGTCTACCTTCTCCGACCAGACGAAGCGGCAAATCCGACGAGTGACCCAGATGTACGAAGATCAGGACCCTCCCTCCTGTGTCGAGAAGGTGAGATATCCATGGCCGTCGCGCGCCAGCTCCGGTCCTGGCAAGTGTTGAAGTCGTCGGCGACGCCGACGACACGTTCCCGTCCGCTTACCCAAAAAACGGTCGGGACCAGTAGGTGCGGGGCGCCCTACGGGCTGGAATGGAGGACCCGGTCCCCCGGTGGCAACCGGTCCTCCTAGCCCCCCCGTGCTTTACGCACATTTCAATGCCACCACCACGTCCGGCGACTCAAGGCTGATCCTCATCAGTCTCCACGTCACCGGCGCGGAGCGTCCGCTCCGCGCGTTGCTTGACTCCGGAGCCACGAACAACTTCATTCGTGACGA
>JAIKVD010000956.1:0-13713 GCA_024679075.1 Phytophthora uliginosa | reverse complement strand
GCCGCGTGCTCCACGTGGGCGTGGAGACTGGCGGCCGCGACCTCCGCGTGGTCGCCGATATGCCCTTCTCACTGGGCGCTGCAGTTGCCACGAAGCGACGAGATGCCGAGTTTCTGGAGACGTACGACGCCTTTGTGGACAAGTACGTGGCCGAGATCAAAGCGCCGATGGCGATCGTGGCGCAGAACGCGCGTGTGCGAGGATGCGCCCGTGTGGAAGGGACGTTTGTGGGCGAGTACGCGCTCGTGGAGGACAGCGACGTCGCCAACTCGACGATTCTGTCGACTGCGGAGGAGCCGTCCGTTGTTAGAATGAAGAGCATCGTTCGCGACTCGATCGTGCAGTGGAACTCGACTGTCGAGACGCTCAGCGTCGTTGAAGGCGCCTTCTTGTGCGATACGTCGCACGTGGAGCGCCATGGGGTCGTCATGAGCTCCGTGATTGGGCCGAACTCGTCTGTTGCGGAAGGCGAGGTGACCTCCAGCTTTGTGGGGCCGTTCGTGGGGTTCCACCACCAGGCGCTTTTGATTGCGTCCGTGTGGCCGAAGGGCAAAGGAAACATTGGTTATGGAGCGAACGTTGGCAGCAATCACACTTTGAAGGCGCCAGATCAAGAACTTTTCCATGGTGAGGGAGTGTTTTTCGGGCTGGGGTGCAACGTGAAGTTCCCCAGCAATTTCGTCAAGGCTCCATATTCGGTGATTGCGACCGCAGTCAACACGCTACCACAACTAGTTGCGATGCCGTTCGCGCTGATTAATACGCCAGCTCACATCATTCCGTCGCTGTCACCGGCCATCAATGAGATTTCGCCAGGGTACGTTTCGTAGGGATCCTCCACTGTATCGTCCTGATGGTCTCATGTTTGTCTCTGTTGCTGTTGTATTTGTGCAGATGGGTGCTATCTAGTAGCGTGTTTACTGTGCTCCGGAACGAAGACAAGTTTCGTTCTCGCAATAAGTCCAAGCGTACACATATTGAGGCTGCCATTTTCCGCCCAGAAATTGTCCAGTATATGAAAGGTAAGCTGGTGTTGGTGTGTGTGGATGGGATCAGTACGGAACTCTAAGTTGCTCCCTAATGGAAAATGGTGCAGACGCGCGTGCGGAGCTTGAAGCTGCCGAAGGTAAAGCGAAAATTAGCCTTCCTAATGGCGAAGTTGTGTATACGGACAAGCAAGTACGGGGCTTGGGCAAGAACTACATGCGCGAGTCATCACGTGGAGCTGGAATTGCAGCGTATACATTCTTCATCAAGCTTTATGCTGTCGAGGCATTGTTGCTGTTGGTTGAGAGCGGCAGGATATCTGCTGATGGCACGGTTGGCACTACAGACAGGTGAGGTAAATACTTGTATGCTTATCAAGTGGTGGGTACTCATTCTGATACGGTCGTGTCTGCTCTTGCAGATCCTGCTATGAGCTTGCTACGCTGGCGGAGGAATTTGATGCTAAGAAGCCTATTCGCGAATGCCTGAGCGACCTTGTCTCGATGCGGGCTGAAGTAGCGAAGAAGGCTGCGGACGGCAAGGCTCGAGACGATATCCGTGGCCAACGGATCATCCCTGATTACTCCGACGTACACAAGCCAGCGGCCAGCGAGGGAGTGGTTCTTCGAGCTCAGAGGTTTGGCCTTCGTATGTAGTTCCTCATTCGCTAATCTGAATATCCGCGTATTCTGACGCGCTCAATTCGGTCTGTGTTCTCCTGGCAGGACTATGAGCGAAATCAAGCAGCGAGTGGCTGCCTTCGTAGCGCGCGTATGAGTTGTTTACACTTACTTGGGTCGGTACGAGTTGCGAGTAAATATATGTGATGGCACTGGCGAGATGGTGATCAGTGTTCATGCAAGGCATATCTCGGGTTGGTTGCGAACAGGGAACGCAGTTGCGATGCACGAAGAGCAGGGGTGCTGTCCTGCGTAGAGCGTTACTTCGCCGGGCGGACATGGAATGCAGTGATTGCGCTGGTAGTTGGACGTCCACCCCAACGGACAAAGATCGCAGGTGGGAGATCTGGAGGGTAGCAAGCAACATCACAAGGTCAGTCAGCACTGTCACGGTGGTTACTAATTGGCTGCAGCATGATAGCAGCCTTCGCACCCTTCCGAACGCGATATCGTTCCTGGGGGACAGCTCTGGCACTGACTAGCAAGCGGACGAGAAAACATGCCGGCCGGACAAAGTGATTTCTTCCCGTTCCGACACGCGTAGCCGCTCGGACAAACGCCGCAGGTAAATGATGGCGTTGAATACGTTCCTGGATCACAGAGTCGTGCCAGCCCGTCGGTGCAAATCCATCCGTCTCGACAGGTCTCGCATGACGCTGCTTTTCCAAAGGAAAATGTGCCGTCAGGGCACTGGCGTCTGATTCCTGCCGCGCAATACGAGCCCGCAGCACAGCGTACACACGTTCCGTCGCCTCCTTCATCAGAGAGAGTATCGTGATAAAAACCGCGAGGACACATGCAGGCAAAATCGGGGTCGGGAAGCAGGCCGAGCGCTGCCCACTCGACAGGTACGCTCGGGGATGACGTGTTGCATACTAACGTTGCT
Source organism: Phytophthora uliginosa (assembly GCA_024679075.1). NCBI lineage: Eukaryota > Oomycota > Peronosporomycetes > Peronosporales > Peronosporaceae > Phytophthora > Phytophthora uliginosa. The sequence goes on along the minus strand of JAIKVD010000956.1, from coordinate 11,160 downwards.
GTCAGGCTGCTCAACTCCCAAGGAATAATGGTCTGCAAGTACCCGTAATTCCATTCCCCTGAAACAATATGAGATGCGAAAGGAACCACGCTTGACGACGTCAGGCTTTTGTTGGCACCGACCATGGTCAACTGGATGTTGCAGACTGCCGTGCCGCTGTCAGAAGCTGATCTCCAGTATCCTCGCGAAGCCAGGGACAGCTCCGCCGCGAAGAACGAACCGGGGAAGGTTCTGGATAAGCTGAGACTTGTTCTTGCCGAGTCGGAGATCGACAAAACCGCGTTGGCTGATTTTCGCAGCAGTGATGTGGTTTGAAGCATTGCCATGGCCAGCGTCGACGATGCAGTAGGGGGCTTCCAGAGTCGTGTGACATCGTTTAAGGTCGAGAGATGCCACGCATCAGCCCAGCCACTTAATGGAAGCGAGTCGACTGCGATTGTCTGCGTCAGTGGGAAGCACGCGTGTCCAGGCTCGCTAATCTGGATCGATAATAAGGACCCGCCAGGTACAGCAACCGTGACAGCCAGCGAGGATACTGCTTTCACATGTGCTGGAGTTGGAAAGGACCCCAGTGTGACGAGAATCACCGGAAGCGAGCTGGAACCACCGGAAAACCCAGTCACTTGGGCGGAGGAGACAAGTCCTGCGGGGTCTGAGAGAATGTTCAAGCTCGAAGGCAAAACACTGTCCTTCTGCTCGAAGGCTTGACGAAGTACTGACGGGATTGCCGGCTTCGTGCCGTACGCCACGCTCGTCACTACATCGCTCCCGCTAGCAACAGTTACTTGCGTCGGATAAAGAATGAACGCGAAGACGCTCTGTGAACGCAACTGGGTGATGAAAGCTGGTGGCAGAGTGACGGATCCGCCTGCTGTCAGAGTATCTCCTGCAACAACGAGTAAATGCCGACGGTCTGCTGCTGGCCACGCCGTAGCATTTGATAGCAATCCATTTGCTATCCAATTCCAATCAACGGATGTATTTGATCCAGCAAGCGCCTGAACACCGTCGAAGAAAGCCACAAGGTCAGGATAAAACACTGCGAATGGTTTGTTCGTGCCATTCAGCAGTCCCAGTCGAACGCCATCAGGAACCGTTCGATAGACGGTCTGGAGCTGAGCGATGAAGGCAGGGAGCAGAGTTACGAACGAAGCCACCCACGTAGCAGAAAAGTCGATGACAACCAGCAAATTCAGGGGCTGGTCACGCAGCAGCAGCCCAAAGTTTGCAGCTGCAATGGTTGTCTGAGGGGTGAGTGTGAGTTGCGTCGTCACGACTCGATCCAAGGTTACCGCAGCAAGTGCAGTGCCATTCCCCTGCCTAACATACGCCGAAGTCACGGTCTTCCCAGTCACGCCACCGGAGACACCATTCATGTCGTCAACGTACACGGTCAGCTTGTTGTCCGAATCGGATGATACAGCGCTGGTGCTCGTCCCAGGGAGGTCCTGAAGTATTAAGGAGAAGAACCGACAGCCAGTCCTTGGTGAAAGCTGCGCGATCGGGATCTGGAACGTTTTGAGTGAGTCTCCTGGTGCGAAATCGAGTGAAGTGGGCAATGAAGAAGGGCTGGCAGAGAAATTGCTCGAGCCGCATGCGATCGTTGCCTGCAGTCGAGAGTTGAGATATCCGGACCGAGCGACCTCGACTACTATATCGCTCGCCGAGGTTTGTGTTGACGCATTGACCAACTGAAGTGGTGCATTTGAAAAAAAAAACACTGCTGGCCCTCCAGGTGTGGCATCATCATCCACAGGCACACTGCAGTCGCCCCCTACCCAGCTAGAGTTGCAAGCACAGCCCCCGTAGACACAATTCCCATTCCCGGAGCACAGAAGACCATTTCGACCGGTGACACACCCTGGGAGTGAGGCTTGAGAGGCACTACAGGAGACGCAGTTTCGCCACGCTTCCATGGAGTAGGTGTTGTCTGCGCAGACTGAGCAACCGGTGGCTCCGATGCCGCTGCTACAGCTCATTGATGGACACGACGTGCAACCAAGTGACGTATCCGAAGCTCCTGATGATCCCCCGCCTGAGTAATAGCTTCCAGGAACACAAGAGGAGCAGAATCCACTCGGCTCAGGGTAAGTGCCCACACCGCACGTCTGGCAAACTCCAGCATTGAGAAATGAACCGCCAGGGCAAAGCTGGCAGTCACTGGAATTCGTCGATCCCGTGATGCCCGTGAATCTTCCACTGGGGCAGCTTTGACAGCTAGAAGAACCAACGTCTGGTGCGTACGACCCCTTTGGGCAGGCAACGCACGCTCCGTTGGTGTCCGTTGACGCGTAGTATCCCTTGCTGCACGACTGGCAGGTGAGACCAGTCCAAGTCGAGCCTGGCGGACAGTAATCACACTCGCTCTGACCAGCGGATGTTGTAAACGCGTATGAAGGACACGCTTGACAGGCCGCAGCAGAGGCGCCAATTGACGAGCTGTAGGTGTTTACTGGACAAGCTGAGCATGTCACGTCGCCCTGGTTACTGAAGAATCCCCTCGGGCAGGAGAAGCATGCAGTTGAACTGGTGCTCGGGGTGTACGCCCCAGCAGCACAGTCGGTGCAAACGCCTGCACCAGCGGAACTCCATTTGCCTCGAGGACAAACCGTGCACGTCGAAGCGTTTGCGCTGGAAAATGTGCCAGCAGCGCAGCTTGAGCACGACACCGACCCAGAAGAAGAGGCGAAAGTGCCTGCCGCGCATGGATTGCACGCAACGCTCGACACGGCGCCTACAGCCTGCGAAAAAGTGCCTGAAGGACACGCTGCGCAGGGCAAGCTGCTGTCCTTGCCCACGTCGGTGCTGTACGTGCCGGCGGGGCATTTCGTGCACTCGGCAGAGCCCGCAGATGAAAATGTTCCTTGGGAGCACAGCAGACACTTGCGCGAGCCGCTTTCGAGATACGATCCGGCTGGACACGCGATGCAGACGTACGTGGAGGTGGCGGAGCAAAACGTGATCTTCAGTCCGACCGCACAGAACGGAGCGCCGTAGTAGGCCGCTTGCATTCGCTTCTGGACAACTGCGTAGCGGTCTCGACCGCCGAAGAGGAACAGTCGAGTGGTGGTCGAGAAAAACGTAAGCGTGTGGCCTCGACGGGGAGGCGTGTAGTCTGCTGTGAAGGAGAGACGAATCCACTGCGTTGCGTTCACGTTGAGCTCCCACGTGTCACTGAGAAAGTCGCTTGGGAAGGTGTAGGAGCCCCCGGCGAGAGCAAGTTTGCCTTCGTCCACGAACGTCATGCTCGCTCCGTATCGAGCACCGGGAGTAGTTCCGATCTCCGTTAGCAGTTCCCACGTGAAGTTCATCATCTCCACCGGCACCGACGACGGGAGCACCGACGGAGGACACAGCCGCCAAAGTTCGTTGAAGATGGTGCCTTCCAGAGTGCTTTTGCCTCCATGAACCATCAGACATGCGAGCTTCGACGAGGAAAAGAGTTTGGATGGGGTCATAGCGGCATGGTACGCTCGGGGAGTAGGCACCGCGCCGGAGTCCGTCAATGGCCCAGCGCTCAGCGTCCGCCACGTGAGTTTCGGTCCGCGGTTCGTGCACGCTGGCGTCGATGAGGAGGACGAAGACGTGGTGATGAACGCCAGATGCAGTCCCCCCAGCTCCACGTAGTCTTCCGACAGACCACCAAAGATCAGCGCACCGATCGTGGAGCTGTTCTCGAAGACTTTGGTGAAGGAATGGCCGATGCGCGGGACGGGAGCTGCTGCGACGGTCGCAGCGTCCGTGGCTGTGACCAACTCGTCCCAAATGATGTTGGTCGAGCTGGTATCGACGCACCCCCGCCACGTATCGTTGAGGAACTCCCGACTGCGTCCACCGAAGGTGAAGACGGCTCCGTCCTGGTTCACGAAAGACGCGTGCTCCGCTCGACTCGCTGGAGACACGAACACAGTTTCGACTGTCGCGCCCGTGGACTGGTACGCTGCAGACACCGCAGACAGGATCTGGTCTTGTGGTAGTAGGAACGCGTTGGTGGCGACGTCGTAGACCAGCACGGGGCTGCTCACCACGGGCTGCGCAGACTCGTACTCGATGCCGCCAAGAATTAGCAGTCGGTCGGACAAGGAGGCGCTGGCGGCTGGAAGAGCGTCGCTGGAGTGCGAGATGCGCGTGTAGTTGACAGCCCCGTCAAAGAGGGACCATGTGAGCGACACCGAGGCGTTCTGGGCCTCGTCCGCGACCGAGCAATTGGCCTCTGACACCACGAGCGACTGCGCTGCCGTTGATATGGATGGGGTCAGCTCGACAACCGCCAGAAGCTGCAGTATCCACATGAACGCGACGCAGAATGAAGCAGGCCGACGTAGCTGGCCACGGTGTCGACAGCAGATCGCCATGCTGCGCGTCGTCACGAAGCATCGGCTAAGAAGATCGCAGAGCTCCTTTAAGCGAGCGACCGTTGGTTCGACGCGCGCTGCATTTGAATTCCTGACCGACGGGTATTGATGTCGGACGATGGGCACGATCAAGTCGAAGAGGATGAAAGGCACCCGCAGGATCACGAGACTGCGCTTCGAGCGCGGATCCAGCAGCTGGAGGAGAGCGTCGTGGAGCTGGACGACACGGCCCAAGCGTTCAAGCTGCTCGCAGAGAAGCAGGCGGCCGAGATCAACGCCAAGGAGATTCTGCTGGCTCGCAAGACCGAGTACGTTGACGAGCTGCTGGAGCAGATCAAGGCGTTGACCAGCAAGCTTGAAGCCAAGACATTAGAGACTCAAGCGCTGGAGTTGAAGGTGCAGAAGGCAAACGCCCAGACGGAAGAGCTTTGTGAACACGTGAAGAAAGATGAAGAGGACTTTGCCATGGTCTGTGCAGCGCTGGACGCCAGGGAGCAGACGCTAGTGAAGAAGAACCAAGAACTGGCAGCGTCGACGGAGATGGAGAAGCAGTTGCGCAAGGAGTTAGAGCGACAGCAGGGTGCGATCCGCCGTCTGGAGAAGAACGTGGAGGACCTGCAACCGGAGAAGGCAGACGCGTGCCTCTCCCCACGGAGTTTCCATGAGAATCAGCTCATTCGACTGCGTGACGACGCGATTGGGGCCAAGATACGTGAAGTGTGGCTGCTCTCGGGCCAGAACGACCAGCTCCGAGTGCAGTTGGATGAACTGGAAGCTGCGCTGGAGCAACTGCAGAAGAACGTCATCTCCAAGGAGAACGATTTGGTTCGACGCCAGCGAAAGATTGATCGGCTAGAGGCCGAGATTGATGCTCTTCAGGTGAGTCGCAGTCAAGCTGAGGGGCGTGAAAAAGCGATGGAGATTGCAACGACGCAGAACGAGAAGCTCTTGCAGGCACTCGAGGCTCAGGAGCGAAACGCAGAGGAGCTCAAATCAAAACTCGAAGACAGCGAACGGGAGTGCGAGCAGCTTCGCGGGTCGCATCGTGAGCATATCGCGCGGTCGGCTGAAAGTGAGGTGGAGGTGCTGCATCGAACCAGACAAGCGGAGGAAAAAGCGTCGGCGGTGACTGCACTGCAGGAAAAGCTCCGTCGAGAGAGAAAAGCTCTTCAAGCAGAGCTGTCGTCCTCTCACCTCAACTATCAGATGGAGATCGAGAAGGTGCAGAGCGAGCTGGTAATGCGCCGCAACAAGCAGTACGACCTCACTTTGAAGCTGCAGGATGTTGAGGCTCGGTTGCATGAGGCAATTGACCGCCGAGAGAGCGCTGAAGAGCAACTGCTAGCTGCGCAATGCCGGATGCAGGAGCTTGAACGAGTGCTGCAAGACTCACTTGAGTGGAAGAAACAGCTCGAAGCGGAGCTGGCCTCGCAGAAGAGGAGTGCTGCTTCATCCGATGAAAAACTGAATAAACTGCTCGCCGAAGCGAAGCGTGAGATTACAGTGCTGCAGAAGCAGCTTCAGGGGATGAAAGAGGGGCTCGCGCAGAAGCTTGCCCAGGAGAAGCAGCAGGAGCTGCGACATCGAGAAACGAAGCAGCTTTTAAGTGCACAAGAGGCCCTCTCGTTCGAGCAGAAGGAGCGAATCCATCGATTGGTGCGAGATGTGAATCGCGAGTCCCAGGCTCGAGCAGCAGTGGAGATCGAGAAAACATTGTTGAAAGACCAACTCGAGGCGCTTCGGCAGCAATATGAAAGTGTGATCCGGGACTGCATGGAAAAAAAGCAGCAAGTTATCGATAAAAGGAAGCGGCTTGCGGAGAAGTTTACAGAGCTAACAGCTGAGTTCCACGCGGTGCAGAGAGCCAAATCCAAGCTCGTAGGCAAGTTTGCGGACGCTTTTACTTCTCTTCCGAGTGGGATTGCTTGGCCTGCCTCCGACTGCTTGGAAATGCGCGAGTGCTGGTTGGTTGATGAAGATGTGCGTCCCATTTTGAAGATTCTGGATAGTGAGGGCGCAACTAAACTAAAGCGCGTTGATTTGCGCTGCAACCGTATCACAAGCGAGAGCATGGGAAGGTTGCTCGTGTTCTTGAAGAAACTGGTGGTGGGTCTTGTCGGCGTCGATACCCCCGCCGGCAGCAGGATCCGAGAAATCGATCTGCGCCAGAATTGCATTTCGCTTGATGGAATTCGTGTTGTGGCTAGAGGACTTGAGACTCTCGTGTCTAGTCAAAGCAGCAGCAACTACAATACTACCAGTGGGGTCGGCTCCCTAAAGAGCGTTGCTGTTACTGACGACGGGAGGATCGAGGTATTTGCTCTCAAAATCTCTGATGTTGGTAATCGGTCTGGCAGTGCCAGCTACGGGACGCAAGACGCGGATTCTCCGCCTCCCGTCTTGGTCATTGATGTGTCAGAGAATGTCGACGCAGACTGGTTAGTAGCAGAATCGCGGCGTTTTCAAACGCAACATCGACGACGTGGTAAGGACGCAGGAGGCGTCGATGAACCACCAGGTAACAACAACCGAAGCAATATTGGTGGTGTTGCACGACTTCTAAGCGATGTGCTCTCCTCGAGTCGCGACAAGAGTCTCGAAGAAATCTACGGGTTGGACCTAGTCACCGCCTTCATGGGGAACGAGAAACCCATTCCTGTCGGCAATTCAAAGGGAGACGGAACTAGACGCAAAAGCACTTCAACCGATTACCCGGTACGTGCTGTCCTAGCGTCTCCACGAACCAGCCTGCAGTCTTCAACAACTACCGCAGTCTCGTCGCCAAAGGGAGCAGGAGCAGGAGTAACCTCGCGCAAACGAATCGATAGCTCTCCACGAGCAGGCCCGGAGATTAACAGCTCAAGAGACCAACTACCAGCCGTCGGAAGTTGCGTTCGAGATGGAAGTTCTTCCGGACGCTTGTCTGCTTCGGTGTCACTCCCGAGACTACCAGGGTGATCAACACGAAAACGTTGCGGGGTAGTCTACAGTGATGAATGGTACTAGGCATCACTGTATTATTCGCAAGGCGAAGTTATCACTTACCACGAGAATCATTGTCGAGCGAGTGAACATGCCGGGTGTTAATACTGTCAGCTCAAGACAGGTTGAGGTAGCCGTTCCTGATCAAATAGCGCATCGACCAGCCCGTACGCTTGATTGTTTCGTCCGAGTGGCGCCACGTCCAGAAAGCCCAGCCACCGGTGACATCCGCGTTGTAGTACGCAAGCTGCTTCTTCCCTAGCTCTCGGAAGTTGTCCAAGTTCTGGAAGATGCCGGTCTGGTCGGGAGGGCCTCCCATGCACCACTCCCCGAGGAAGAGGCGGTTGTTTGTTGGCGCTGCCTTCAGGTGGCTCTGGTCGTACCTGTCGATCTGCTCAAGTATTTGCTCCTCCGACACCCCATCGTAGCCCCAGATGAAGTACGCGTGGATCTCGTTCCACACGTTCACATAATCGGGCGCCCCGATCATTCCGTTCAGGTGATCCGCGTCTTGTTCACTCAGGAACGGAGTCACGAGTAGGATGCACTGGTTTCCCGTGGCTCGAATGCGGTTGTACGCCTCGATGTAGTAATTCTACAGTGCGGTTCGATCCACTGGAGGCAGCGGTTCGTTCATCAAGGCCAGACCGAGGAACGCCGGGCTGTCCTTGTATCGAGCAGCCAGGAAGGTCGAGAACACGAGCGAGTTGTCGATGTTGGTCTGGGAGGTGCTCCACGCAACAGAGCCGATGGTGACTGGAGCGCTGTGCTCGTAGCCGTTCTGACTGCCCTGACAAGTTGTACTTGACTGCCCAGACGTTGATAAGTGCGTCGAGGTACTTGAGTCCTCCGGGAGCGAACATGTCGCCTTCCGTGCCAGGAGAAGTGGTCGCGTCTCGAACAATCCAATGGCCGACAGGCACTCGAACGGTGTTGAGCACGCCGGTGTCGGCGATCTCCTTGATGTCGGCCTCGGTGATCCACGTCTTGCGGTGCGCTTCAAAGGCGGCGGTGCCTTCCGTCTTGCCGAGGGTTTTCATGACATTGTACTCGCCACGCCACGCCTGGTCGCTGGACACGTTCGTCCACAGTGGTGAGTCCCAGGACATCCAGTTCTCACTCAGCAACCAGCCGCCCAAGTTGACAGCTCTGGACTTGACGGCACCACTGCGAATCTGCGCCTGGACATGAGTTGACGTCGAGTTCACAGCGAGCGGCGAGTTCACAGTCCCCGACACGGCACCGACCGACGTGCGTTTACCAGCCAGACTGCTCTTGAGGTAGCACGCAGACCCCCTCGAGTCGGCGTTCACGAACGTGTAGCCCGCACAGCCTGGCGTCGAGGCGCACGTCTCGCAGCAGTCCCAGGGGTACCCGCCGACCGAGACGCCCATGTCGTTGCCGTAGAAGTCCACGTCCGTGAGCTGCGTCGAGCACTTGGCAGGGAGGTCCTTGCACTGGTAGTAGTCCGAGTTCCACGGCTGGCAGTAGGCGGTGGTCGGGCAGCATGTCGTGCCCGTCGAGTTGCCGCAATAGCCGTCAGTGGCCGTGCTGCACGTGGCCGAAGCTACAACTGCCGACACCGCCCCCGCGACTTTTTTCTTGGTGCCGGTGCTGCTCTTCAGGTAGCAGTGAGTTTGGCCACCCCATTCTTCAGGGAGCACTAACCCGACAATGTCGGCCAGGTCGGCGCCGTAGTAGTCGACACCAACTTCGGGGGTACCGCACTTGGCCGGTGCTGGTCGGCACTGGTAGTAGCTCGGGTTCCATGGCTGGCAGTAGTTCCCCGACGAGCAGCAGCTAGGGCCGCTCTGCTCGTTGCCGCAGTAGGCACCGGAAGCAGCGCATGCGTTGGTCGAAGCCGTCACTCCATTGTGCCCAAGTGTGACGCATGAGGTTGCAAGTGCGAGGAGTAGAAGGCGCGAAGAGGACATCACTGGGGATGTAGACTGCGTCTGGAGACGCAAAATGAAAAGTGACAAGCCTGGAGAGGAAGCCTGGCGGTCGAATCGAGGCTGGCAAGACATGTACAGTACCAGCTAATGCATGCATCGAACCACGGTTGGGAACCGATTAACGGTGTTTGCCCTTGACGAGAATGTCATAGGAGTGGCTGACCTCCAGTACTGTACTGCCAACGGTTCCCTATGGCACACGCGGTGCTTCAACGCGAACAGAAAAAAAATGGTGGATCCAGTCGTGTACTCGCCATGGCTGTAACAACTGAGTTGGGACAGTTTGTGCAGCTTTGCCATAGAGGCGTGATCGACCACCTCAACTTGAGGCTCAAGACATCAAGCATGGCGGCCGTTATGTCAACTTCCGACGGTACGACAAGACTGACGTGGTGGTCTCTGTTGCAGCCATCCTACCGGTGGCAAGGATGTGTGTCGGCCAGGTGTACATGTAACACGTAAGTACATGTACATGTACTCCTGTACAGGTAATACTGTAGCTGTTGAAATGAATGCACGACCCTGCTCTCGGCTCGTTCTTGCGAGAAACTGCTACATGTACCTTTGCGGTGGTACTGCACTATGGAGAGAAGTACAAAGCTGTTCCATCACTTGGTACTAGGCATTGCAGTGTTTATTTCTTTTCTTCCTTGTGTGTTCTACCCGGTCTAGTCCCCACGAGCTGCAACGAACGAGAGAGCGCGGGGGTGTATGATACACTCACTTCTTAGCCAGCACGTGGTTTTTGTACTCGCCCATAGTCCCGCGGAAGCGCGCCACCTTCTCGTCGCCCACCACCCAAAGCTCCTCGCACACGCTGGTGACAAAGTGCTGGTCGTGGGACACGATCACCACCCCGCCCTTGTACTCGCGCAGCGCATCGATCAGCGCGTCAATGGTCTCCATATCCAAGTGGTTCGTGGGCTCATCGAGCACCACGACGTGTGGCAGACGCCACGTCATGAGCGCGAAGCCGACACGAGACTTCTGACCACCGGACAGTGTACGCGTCGGCTTGATCGCCAATTCGCCCGACAGGTTGAAGCGACCGAGGTGCGACCGGAACTCGTCGGGCTCGTGGCCCGGGAACATCTCCTGCATGTTCTGCACGGCGGACTTGGCCAGGTCCAGCGAGTCGACGTGGTGCTGCGTGAACGTGGCCACACGCAGACGCGGGTTCATCGTGACCGAGCCCTCCTTCGCACGAAGCTTGCCGATCATGATGTTGATGAGCGTCGACTTACCCGAACCGTTCACACCGAGAATACCAATGCGGCTGGACATGTCCACGCCCAGGTGCACGTCCTTGAACAGCACGGGCGACTCCGGCGTATACCGGAAGCCGACATCCTCCACGGCGATGATAGGCCGGCCCAGCGGCTCCGCGGGCGGGAAGTGCATCCGGAAAGCGTGTTCGTCCTCGGGTTCATCGATCAGCTCGTTGCGCAGGATCTTGTCGAGTGCCTTGACACGCGACTGCACGAGCGGCGCCTTCTTGGCGTTGGCACGGAAACGCTCGATGAACTCCTGCATGTGCTGGATCTTCATCTGCTGGGCGTCGTAGGCCTTGCGCTGCTGGCGCAGGTTCTCCTTCATCGTGTGCTCGAACGTGTTGTAGTCGCCCTTGTAGTACACGAGCTTCTGGTTCGTCAGGTAGACGATGTCGGTGGTCACGGCGTTCAGGAAGTTGCGGTCGTGGGACACGACGATCATCTGCTTGTCGTACTTCTCCAGGTAGTGCTCGAGCCAGATCACGGCCTCGAGATCCAAGTGGTTCGTGGGCTCATCCAGCAGCAGCAGGTCGGGCGCCATGAACAGCGCGCCAGCCAGCGCCGTGCGCATGCGCCACCCACCGGACAGCGCCTTGG
>JAIKVD010000955.1:0-13716 GCA_024679075.1 Phytophthora uliginosa | reverse complement strand
ATGTTGACGTATGGTTGGTAAATTACTTCGAAGTATCATCTACGTTGCACAACAACCTTCAACCCTCAACAGACTTGGCTTAGAATCTTTGCATACATTTTATCTACGTTGCACAACAACCTTCAACCCTCAACAGACTTGGCTTAGAATCTTTGCATACATTTTCGACGCTCCGTACTTGCTGAGTTCACCAAACGCTTCATCAGGATAAAGTAGAAATTGACCATTTCATTTCTGATCAGAATTGATCTCGTAATTGCTCTGATCTAGAGCAGTATTTCGCACCACGGTATTGTGTGCGGCCATGCGCGGGATGCGAGTAATCTATTCAGTACTTCAAAGTAGCAAGATGCGTACCTCCCGCCACGCGCGTGGGGGTACGCTGGATTGCATTGATATTGAAGACATCGTATCCGTGAAAGTTGACCGTTACAGACTGCATCTGTTTGCCCTTTCTGTGCTTCGGTGCTCCCGAGTTCGGTGCTCCCTAGATTCTCCCTCGCAAAACGTTATCAGCTCTAGCTACGACCAGACCGCGAACGTAATCGACGCTACGTATTACTTAAGTATATTACTTATATTAAAATGCAGTACTAAGCTTCAACGTCTTGAAGGCGTTGGCGATAGATTCATCAGCCTTGAGCAGTCCTTGGAGCTCCTTGGTCTTGCTGGTCTTGCTGGACTTCAATGCGTTTGAAATCTTCTCGAGGCCGGGGATCTTCGCAGAAACCCCTCTCTCTTTTCGTCCTCTTCCTCGTCCGTAGTGTAAGCTCTCAGAAGTCTCTTGGTTGGAGTGTTGTTCTCAAGCGCAGGAGTAAGAGCGCCAAGTGTCGTCAATTTCAATTCCTTGGCCGCTGCGGCGGGGGAAGCAATTGCAAGAATCACTGCAGCCACCACCAGAGCACAGTGGTAGAGCCCTAAGGCGGATTACTAGTCTTGAGCACTGGGTGGAGGAGTAGTAAAATGGTAAGTGACGCAGCCAGTAGAGGAAGCGGTCACAAACCGAGGCCCGCTGTACATGTACCGGTACTACAGAAGAATGCATGTGTTTCTCGAGCTACGCGACGGCCACGAACGGCCGTATAGCAGCAATCTTGTCTATCTGCAACGACTGGGTGGTAGAATAGCTCGATCATCCATAGCGAGTGGAGACGTAGAATTTGCGTGTATGACGTTGACACCTTGCGCAAACTAGTAAACCTCTTCGTTCCGTTCAAAACCCCGTATGTTGTGGCCAGCAGCATCACTCCGCAGCTCGTTCAGTCCGGCAGCTTTGGTTTAACTACATGATGTTTCTTTACACGTACTGACGGAAAGCGCAGCGCGGGGTTTCGTAGACCACTGGCTCCTCTTCTTTCGTGACGTCAACACTGTCCGCCCATGTATCGCTCTGCTAGGGTCATACCTAGAACAGTTAAAAATATTTGAGTCGTTAGAATCACCACCAACAGGAATAATATCACATTCCTCCTTACCGGGGTGTCCACTCGCCGAACTTGCTGCTTGCCGACTGTCCCGAGATTTTTGGTTGCCTTGGGTCGTTTCGTGGCTTCACTGAGTGCAGACTGGCTTAATTTCATACCCCTTTTATCTAGGCTACGTCGTATTCCTTACCCTTTCTTTCCAATTGCTGCCGAGCTACACTGCTATCTTGACAATCCGCGTCGGACGCAAGATCTATCTCGCACCGTCTCTCATATCCACGTCTTGCCTCCAGCAGGGAGCAGCTCTTGCAGCGCGAGCTTCCCCTTCCGCTCCTGATCGTACAGTAGTGGAGTGCAGCGAACGGCTGGGAGGAATCGTATTTTAGCGCAATAGAACGGTATATTTGTTTTCAGATTTTTGAAAAAACTTAAATGCGCTACAGCGCATTTAAGGCTCTGTTGCGTTGTCGAAGTTAAATGTAGTAATGACTCCCGTTTTGAGCAAAACGTATAAGGCCGAGTCGTAGCGGCATTCAAATCGCGGGCTGTGTGCGCCGAGGAGGGTGCTAGAACATATACATGTATTATCCCGGCCATCAAACCTCGGACGGACTTTGACCAATTGTAGGGGTTACTTCCCGTTACAAAACCTATAACGATAGTTAGATATAAGGGGTAAAATCGCGCGTAGATTCTGAATTTGAGGTCTGTTTTAGCGTATCTCTAACCCTTCATCTTCATATCGGCTGTTGAAAAAGGCCACTATTTCTTGCATTATTGTTTGCAATTGCGACATGGCCACGTACGAGCTTTTTAGCTTGACCATTGGTTTAGAGTAGACAACAGCTGCAGATTCCAAATCCTTCCAGATACATTACCCCCATCACGTTTTTATCCAGAAAGTTGCAATTCAACAGCTGGGGTTATTGTACCTGTCAAAACATATCCAAACGTCATAGTCAGATCATCTTCATATAATCTCCAAGTTAAAACATACCGTGAGACCCAATATATCATGTGTCGACCAGTGAAACGTTAATATCGAATGTAACAGCAACAGCATCAACGGCCTTGGATGCCAAGGGGCATGGTGCTGCAACCACGACTCCGTTTTGACTCAAACCGGATTCAACGTGTTGTCAAAGGAGCATTTAATGACACCTACAATTTTGGGGAGCTGGTGTCGTATAAAAGAAAAGAAATGACGAAGTGAATTTGATCTGTCTCGGCGCAAATCATTTTCCAGTCGAAGAAAATAAATTACCGTCTAAATTTAGAAGAAGCTGTTGCCGTTGTGGAGGCGCAGTTTATCTTAGCCGAGTAAGTGGATGTAGATCTATCTAATGACGCAAACCGCGTCTAAATCGCCCCAACCGTTGTCTAGTTATGATCGGCTAAAGACAACTGATCAAAATTATGATTATCCGTCCGAGGTTTAATGGCCGGGATATTAGTAGAACCGTGGAAGTAGTGCTGTCCACTGGCATACAGCAAGTTCCATTCTCCTCGCTTCTATTACGTAGTAGGGTAGGCGGCACTCGAGCAGCAACTAAAGCAAACTTAAACTTGTTATATGGTACACACCTCGACCACCACAACTACGTTCTTCTGCAGAGCCTGCTTCACCACTTCTTAAACTATTGAAGAGGCATCTGTGCTGAATTTAAATCCAAAATACAACGAATATTTAGAAAATATTAAGCGAAGGTTGTAAGAGGGCGAGCAGAGCCAGTCGTAGCCCTATGAAGAAAAAGGAACGGTTTGGAGATTGTGAAGAGAAGATGGCGTCGTCGTGGGACGACAGAGAGAGAGGACGGCGGGGCAGGAGATGTGCGCCGCTGAGGGCGTGAGGCCGACCTCGGTGAAGAGGAGGCTCATGCGGGACGGTTAGAAGCGGAGCCCCGACCGCGAGGAGGAGGGCGTCCTACTACTCCGGAGTCTGGTGACCTAGAGGTAGAAGAGCATTTCCCGGGTGCAGCTGAAGCCGGGCTGGTAAGCCTCGCGCGATGAGAACGTGCCGCGGACGCTGCTACCCGAGGAGCGTCGGTGTCAGAGGTCATGTGCGAACTTCAAGACGATGAGGGGGAAGATGAGTACGAGGACCTCGAGGAGAAGCCTGCCATCAAGACCGAACCTGCGGCCCCGGTCAGCCTTGTGGATGAGGTCAAAATGTAGACTGGGGTGAAGAACGAGCCCGAGCCGCTGGCTAGTCGGCAAGAACCCTATCGTCAGCAGCCCCGGGGATATAACTTTAGGCCCGAAACGCGTGCCAAAGAGGAAAAAGTGGAGTTCTAAGACGCGTTGGAAGAACTCACTAACCCCAGGCGTAGCCCGAGTGTGTTCATTCCCCACTACACGGGACCTGAAGCTCGTCGGACGGATCGGCCAGCGTTCGGATAGAGTTGGAGTCCTCTGGACGAGCAGCCGAGTACTCTAGTTGAGGTGGTACGGAGCAGCACCCATCCGGAGCCCCCTCCTCCCAAGGCTCAACCGTATGGAGTTAGCTCGGAAAAGGTACAGTGGGGGCTCGACCACCCCGCAGTCCAACAAGCCTGGCCTGGTCAGGGCAGCGGCCCCTTCTCCTGGATTCGCGAACCCGAAGACCGTTCCGCCGCCGCGAGCTGCACCCGCGCGCTGGGCCAACGAGGTCAGTTAGGGCCTCCTACTAGTGCTTATGACTTGTCCACGATGGACTCTACGCGGTAGAGGTCTGCCGATGTTCTACTCGGATACGGCGACGGTGAAAACATCTCGTGACTTCTGGGACTTGTTTGAAGATCACACGAACGGATTCCCTGACTGCTCACGACTGTTGGTATTCCGCCAAAAGATCAAGGGACGAGAAGCCGAGCGATAGTGGAAAAACTCAAATGTCAAGTCGTTTAGGACGCTCAAGTCCGCTTCCACAACCAACTCCTCAGCCGGGCCGGAGGCGAGCTATGGGAACGGTTAGAGACCACGAAACGCGAGCGCGGTGAGCCCGTGGAGGAATGGGGGTGATCGGGTTTACGACCTGTGCGAGTCGCTCGACTACCCGAATCCTCAGATGCGCTGCCAGCTATTCCGCCGAGGCCTGCAGAACAAACGCATGCTGGCGACGCTGGACACGATCCCCGCTTTGGACATCCCTACCGTAGCATGGTCGCCGAAGCGGAGAGATAAGTGGAGAGTCAAGGGGCGACGGGTCGCGCGGAGGTGCGAGCTGTCGAGGACGACAAGGAGAAAGAAGTGGGCGCGGTCGAAGGAAAAATGCCGGTGAAGAACGAAGAACAAGACGATGAGGGTGTGCGAGGAGGTGAAGTCAAGGATGACACGGAAGAAACCGACGTTGACGTGGTAGATGGTCGAGTGGAAGCCGTCGTGGAGGTAGACTGGCCCGTGAGCGACGAGGACGCCGCCAGGGCGAGTAACTCGGCCACGGGAACGGTTGTGGTCGTGAGCCAGGAAGTTGCAGCTCCGACGAGGCCGCCGCGAGGCGGGAGTGAGAGCAGCCAGGAAGACGGCGTTCAAGCAGACGACGATCCAGAGAAAAAGATCGGGGACAAGAAGCCGATGTTAGCCTCTGGGGCGAGCGTCAACGACTCGGGCACGAGGACTGTGAGGCAGACTCCGCTACGCAGCATCTTGAAGAAAAGGGAGAGCAATCCTCGCTGGAAGACCGAGGAACTCACTCTCCCTACGCAATTGGGGTGAGGGTATCGAGCTGGGCGAGACGGCGTTCGTGAGCTGGGAGGATGGACTCGAAGAGGTGGGGGAGTCAGACGTCGCGCTGGGGGCCGCTGCAGCAGAGCAGACCGACTCATGGCTATGAGTCGGTCGCCGCAGAGACCAAGAACGGCGCCGCCTCTGAGGGAGTTGGTGAAGAAGGTGCTCTTCGGCACCCCATGACACGAGAAGCCCTGGTGACGCCGCGCTACGACCGTCTCTTTACCGGCGAGAAACTAGAGTTTTTCGAGACTGACCTGGAAGGAACGGCTCCTACCAGCACCGAAGTCGCTTCTGATCCAGAAGAGTACGACAAGGAGCTCTTCGAACGGTTGATGGAAACCGTTCTGGTCGACCCGAAGTGGATGATCTGTCTAGTCTATCTGGACGATTGCGTCACCTTCAGCAAGGACTTCCCGTCTCACCTGATACGAGTGCGGCAGGTGCTGACGCGGTTCCACCAAGCCGGGTTCAAGCTGAAGATGAAGAAGTGTCACTGGGGAAGGGGCCAAGTTGCTTTCCTGGGGCATATCGTTACCCCGACGGGTATCCTGCCCAACCCCGAGAAGGTGACGGCAGTGATGAATGTGCGAAGGCCGCGCGATGTGCATGACATCCAGTGCTGACGAGCTACTTCTGTCGGTAAATCCCGGGATACGCACTGATTTCTACGCCTTTGGAACGGTTGAAGGTCAAGGATGCACCCTTCGAATGGACTGAGGACTGCGAGGTTGCCTTCAGGTAGTTGAAGCGGGTCCTCGTGAAGCCTCCTATCCTAGTGTATGAATAAGCGGTTCAAGTTGTACGTAGACTCGTCGAGGTATGCGGTCGGGGCCTGCCTCATGCAAGAGGTCGAAGGTCGAAACCGAGTGGTAGCCTATGCGAGTAAGCTGCTCACTGGGTCGCAGAAGAACTGGATTAGCAGCCAGGACGGGATCTCGGAGATCGAGTGTTCGGGGATAGTGTCGGCTACGCGGTAGTTCTGCTGTTACTTAGGCAAGCGCGAGTTTGATCTATACACTGATCATCAGTCGCTGGTGTGGGTGTTCAAACGCGAACTTGGCTTGCTGGGCGATGGAGCTGTCGAACTTGCAGTTCAAGTTGTACCATAAGCCCGGGACGAGCATGGGGCATATGGATGGTCTGTCGAGATTACCGATGACGACCGTGAACGCTCTGACTACGGCGGAATTGCTAAATCCGGCGGACTCAGTCGGGGAGCCGTCTGACCCAGTGGCCGAGCCTGCGGGTCTCTCAGCTGACCTCGACGACGATTCCGGTGTCGCCGAGGATGCCCAGGACCAGAGTCAACTATTGGAGGACGATGAGATTCTCTCCGACCTGCCAGCGTCAAGCGTGGACCTGTTCGGACTCGACCTGAAACAATTCAAGGCTGAGCAGAAGCTAATTTCGTGGATAGTGGCGCTGATTGCGTTCTTGGAGGACGGAGCCCTGCCGTTGGATCCGAACGTGCGCGTTTGAGTCGTGCGGATGGCCCCGAAGTGTGCTGTGGAGAATGGGTTGTTCATGAGGCGCGTCAACCTGCCGGAGCGGGTTGGGCTCGCACTGTCTTTAACCGTTTCGGTAGTGCCCCTACCATACGTCGAGACAGTCCTTCATTTCTGCCATTCGGATTTGCTCTCTTCGCACCTGGGCCTGACGAAGACGCTCGAGAAGATGAAACGCCACGCATATTGGCCAATGAACTCTCGGTGGCCTCGGTAAGACCCGTGTAGGACAGCTCCTCCACATCGCTGTCGGCGGAGAGCCGAATTGGAGGCGTGGGGGCCAACGCCCTGTACCCGTCGTCGTCCTCGAAGTCGGAGTCGTCGTCGCACTGCTCCGAGGGCCTGAAGTTCTTCTCCTCGTAGACCGCCATCTTTTTCTTGAACAGCAGCAGACGCGCTACTTCCGCTTCGACTGGCCGAAGGGTCTTGTCCGAGAGCAGCCTCTTCCAGGGACCGCTAGAACGGTTGCCGACCCAGGAGTGCACTGTGGGTGGTCCGTTCGTATCGTCGAGCTTGATCCGAGCCAGCGCTCGGTTCGACTATCGCTGGAGCAACTTGCGCGTGGGATCGATGAGCTGGGACTGCTCCAGAAGCTCAGGGATAGAGGTGTAGCCGTCCTCGTCGATCTGATGTGGGTTGAGGGCGCGGGCAAGCACTCGGTCGTAGCGCGCGATCCGTGACCAAGGGCGTGGTCAGGACCTCTTGCGTCGGGCCCGAAGCCTCCTTCGTGCCGACCGAATGCTTGGCCGCCTTGCCTCCGAGACACATCAGCGAGTCGTGGGCGCGATTCTCGAACAAGTCCAAGAAGCCGCAATACCCGAACTCTTCGACATTGGAGCTCCGGAACTTGATCCGGGCCGTGACCACGAGCAACTTGTGTTTTCGCCGCTCGTCTGGATTCGTCGTCGGCGTATGCAAAGCACACGCGAAGAAGACCTGGCGGTGGCGCATCCAAGTTCGCCAATGCAGCAGGGACAAGTCTCGAAATTCCTTCGGATCGTACCAACCACGTTGGCCGACCCATGGGTACGCGATCCGAAAGGGAGTCGTGCCCCTACTGGTAGCCACCTGTACGATCCCGACCAGGTCAAGCTTGATGTGCGCCGGCGTAGGTTGAAGCTGAAGAGCGCCTTCTTAGGGTTCATGCGCTGTTTCTTGGAGGCGGGAGCCTTTTCCTTGTCTACGCAAGGCGGGCCGCTTGTACGATGCGTGGGGCGGACTCGGGACTGAAGAACGGGTAGTAGAGAGACGTGTCCCTCTGCATCTCGTCCGGCGGCGGCAGCAGCAAGACCGTTCCCGCCAGCGAGGCCGTTCCGTCGCCGCGGAGAATTGCCATGGCGAGGTCGCCCAGTGCTTGTGTGGCGAAGTCGGTGACAACTTTTTGCCGCCCAGGTGTATAGTGCTCGCGCTACCCTTTAGGGACCCGTCCCCCTTCCGAAAGTAGGACTTCCGGACGGAGAACAGGCGGGTACCTCCAGACGAGAAACCTCGTTCGGAGTGGCGTGTGTACCTTGCGTAACCCCCTCAGGGCCGTTTGTCTTCGGCGAACCGGATTCCACCTAATGAGTTGTTAATACAGATATAGAAAATATAAGAGTACTGAGCGCAGACGAATACCTCCGAACGCCGCTCGTACGGTTAGTGAGAAGCAGTGACCTACTAACCAGATCCTCTCCCAGAGTTAAGATAACCAATCTCAAAATACAGAATACAATACACACAACTATCCGTCACTTATTCTTTTGGACCCTCGGACGGTGGGTCAACACTCCAGTACAACGGGGTTCACCGTTTGGAAGTACTGGTCAACCTCCAAACGTCCCCTTTTCCTTTTGACTCACGCACCACCTCCGGTTGGAGGAAAATATTCAGACCAATATACAGTCCTACCACACAGTAATCTATCAATAATTCCAGGGGCCGATCACTAACAAACCTCCCAGACTGCAGTTAATATGGAATGGAGAAGCTCCTCTGCGAAAGAGTATGCTTACCAACTAATATTTGGAATAGAACGGTTCACTCCCGGTGTACGAGCTCGAGTCCCCGCCTAACTGTGAACTTGACCTTTTTTTGGGGGGGTGAGAATCCACACACGTCCCCTTCGCACGGTCGGTGTGTCTGGATGTCGACTTTCGGACGTCTCGGTCCTCCGGCGGGTTGCTCCTCGTCCGGCAGGCTACTCCAAGCAGGTCTTCTGGTCCCAGGCGATATTCGCCTCGTTCCCGTGCACGAAAATGCGCTGCACTTGCGGGTCTTGGGGTAAAACGGATTCTGTATTAGATTATCTTGGTATCTCTCTCTCTCTTTTTTATCTTGGCTAGAAGATCTCTCTGCTAGAGGTCTCTTGCGTCTTGGCGTCGATCTTCGACACACATTCTTGTTTTA
This sequence comes from Phytophthora uliginosa, assembly GCA_024679075.1. Lineage (NCBI taxonomy): Eukaryota > Oomycota > Peronosporomycetes > Peronosporales > Peronosporaceae > Phytophthora > Phytophthora uliginosa. The sequence goes on along the minus strand of JAIKVD010000955.1, from coordinate 4,691 downwards.
TCTTGATCTTTGTATGGTAAGGCGTCCTACCTTCAGATTCGGGACGCGTAATCGTCCAACAGGTCGGGGTCACATCTTCACACGCGGCCGTGACTGACTGGGTACCCGTGGTGCTTTTGTCCCACTCTCTGGTCTGGACACATCATGATATCTTACTTCACTTGGACTTTGTATGGTGTCTCTTCCAGAGTACCACCGCATCAGCAACTCCACTCTGTGACGTTCTCCTCTGGGACACTGATCCATTAATCGGCTCTGGGACATAAATCGTGAGTATTCGGGCCGGAACGCTTCCGGGGCTCGTCCTTCACGGGCGTCTTGGTCTTGTTATCTGGTCTATGGGGGTTCTTTCATGCTGGCTCTGTGACTCCGATCACTCGTCGTTCAGAGTACATTTCTCACCCTGATCTTTTCTTCTCGTATGCAGACTCACAAATATGAGTGCGTGGTGACCAGTGGAGTTTGGTTCAGTCACATCGTGTCAGTTGTAGCCCGACGGCGGAGTCGTTCTCGGCGATGCGGGCGCGGAGGCTGGTCCAGAACTCGAACTGGCCGACGAGGATCCCATCCTCGCCATGCTCGTTGCGCAGGAGGTTCTTTAGGTGCTCCATGTCCTCATCGAACTTGGACTTATTGTTCTTCTTGGGCGTGGTGGTGGCGTGAAGGCGGCTGGGTAGCGAAGTGTGGCGCGCTCGGAGAGTTGAGGAATGAGGTGTCTGCCTTCTCCAGCCGGCAGGTTGCGGAAGATGGATGGTTCCCGACTCGAAGCTGGATACCCCAGTTGGGGTTCGACCGTCTGCGAGAGGGACGCTGTCACTCACCGCCCGGGCGCTAACGGTGTTGAAGGCTGCCTCTCTTCCTACGAGAGACAGTCCGGATTGTTTGGATTGCCCCGCTTACAACGAGAGCCGTCCGAAGTTGCGAGCTGCCCCTTTCCTCCCTCCAAGCCCGATGGCGTCGGACGGGAACGGTTCGGTCAGCCCTTTTAAAGTGGGGTTAATTGATGGGTCATTTCGAGATCCGAGCTTTACACGTTATGGAGGCGACCACGAGTGCTGCAAAGGAGCTGATCGGCCTAGTCGTGACTGCAACTTCGACTACCTACGCCTTCGTCTTCGAACTCTGCGCCTAGCTGGCTTGGTTGACAGCTGGAGTCGTTCTGTGGATGATCACAGAGCCGATAGGCTGGATCGGCACCCGACTCTCCGTCGAAGTCTCGAAGTTCGCGTTGAAGTGGGGCCTGCTGGCCAAGATCTGTGTGCGACGCTACTGTCGGTATGTGCGGGGACCCGCTGTCCAAGGGCAATCGTTCTGGACCAAGTTGTGGAATGTCTATGAGGCCCTGCTGGCGACTCCAATGGTTGTTCTAGAGACCAACAAGGTGCACGGCCAAGGACTGGGTCGCATGCTGTACAAGTGGCTGGATGCTACTGGTGTGTGTTCCTGCCCGCTTCACGGGCGCTCGCGCGGCGCTCCTTAGTGAAGTACTATAACGTCGTTGGTGTAGAGTCTCGCCGGACGCTGCCCGGGCTCGGCTCGTACGCCGACTGACCTGGACTTTTGGCTCTTTACTGGCTTACTCCTAGTTCTTTGGCCTGATTTTCGTCTACGAATTCATGGAGTAGGCATGCCGTGGGCTGCCGGGAGAGGCGACCTTGGTGCTTTCTGTCGACTGCGTGATGGCTACGTGTGACGGAGGGACAATCGGCGAGACTTCGGCTGTGAACTCCTCGTTGGTCGTGTTCAACGGGTTCATGCTACTGATGAGCCTAGTCAGCCGACTCTGGAGGAGCTACGAAACCACGGGGAGCGGGCGTTCGCTATTGGAGGTGGCGCGCGAGAGCTACGCAGCCTGGCGCCTCGCTCTTTTGGAGCAAGAACAAGCTGAACGGTTGAGCGAAGCCTTCTGGCGTATGGACAGGTGCGAGAACCAGCCTAGCGTGTTCGTACAGACGCGGAGTGGATTGCAAGCTGAGCGTCGTGCCTTGCGAGCGAAGCATGCTTCGGATTGCGATGCCGGTCCTCGACGAGGGCGTCGAGCTTCAGTCCGGGAGGATGTCCCGAGCTGGAACGGTGGCCGTCGCTTGGGTATGGTTGGCCGTTTCGGGCTGAGTCTCACCTCCGCGGATTTGATGTCCGAGGAGTGGGAAGAGGATGGGCTCTGGTCGGGAGTGGCCTACGGCTTTCGTAACGTCGTGCTATGCGGTCGGATGTCGCGACCAGACCCTCGGTGGACGCTCAGTAACAATACGTGAGATGCGGGGAAGGGGTGAACGGGGCTGTAGGACCTCGGCGTCCAGGCTGACGTGCGCGGGAGCTGGACCGCGAAGGAGCAGTAGGAAGTGTCTGAGTGATTTGCGGTAGCTGTGTACGATGATTTCTCGTAGTAGGAGTTAAATCAGTCGTGAATCTACCCTAACAGGACCACGCTGGTCAAGGAGTAAGAAACTTTGCATTTACATTTAGTGTTGTTTCCCTGCTTCTAATCTAGTGCTAGTTTACTAGTAGCCCCAAGCAGCACCAGAACGCTCCCATACGGCGACGGCCGGTCCCGACAACCGGTCCAACCAGGACGACTCGCGACAAACAGCGCAGGCACCGACGTGTTGGTGTAGCTCGTCTCGATAGAAAATGGGTGCATTTCGGTCAAAATTAGTCTGTATGTCTTACTGGCAACTAATTACTAAGGGGTGAGGTACTTTAAAGCGATGGGGTACTATTCAAGGGATGGGGCACCATCACAGGTTTTACAGTGCTACTCCTATCCCCAACATTTTTTCCCTTAAAGTAAGGTCAAAAAGCCGATTAAGTACGATTTAATGTCCTGGTTTTGTCCTTAAACCAGCAAAAAAGGACCAAAGTTCTCTGGATTTTATATCCAGAGTCCTACCAGGGATCGCAACGAGGTCTTACTCCGCGTACATTTCATACCTTATAAAACCGATTGCAAATGAGAGACAAGAAGGTCAAATTACCTTGTAGACTGCATAGCCTGCTAGATTTTAATAATATTCGTGGCGGTTGACCCATCCGCTGAATATGAAGATAGAGAACCTGTTAGAAGTGATACTCTCTGCAATTGGCTTGTAACTGCAACATTGTAATATCAGTTACAGTCGCGCAACCTAAACGGATAAACTTTGAGGAAAGGGATCATCTGAAAATGATTGGTTTCATTTTTTTCAAGAGCACATCTTTAATCCCCCAGCGCCCAAGCCTTAATACGTACACATGTAGCCATGTCAAATGCGCAGTATAGATTGATCAGTTTAAACTGAGATAGCAAGTAGTGGTAAGGTACAGTTCTGCGCCTCTAATTCGTCACCGGCATAAACTTATTTTTTAGGATAATATATTCGGATTTGAATACTTTTGAAGTCACAGCGACTCTTAAGCAAACTATCCGTTCGGTATTTTAATATGGTCTACCCAGCCGAATTAGAGGTGCACAACTTAATTCGTTGCGTGGCAATTGGAGAACCTGGAACTCAAAACAGCAGTGGACAGTGTGTTTGGTCCCATAGACAAGCACGAACTGCGGTGGTTTAAGCGGGAGGAGTGGTTCCAAGACACGACAATGAAAATCGTACTCAGCACTGGCGATCATCACTGGACAAGTATTACCACTCGCAAGGGTAGTAGATGTTAGCGACATATTCTTAGAAGCATCGACGGCAACTACAGAAGTACCCTGATTCACACGGAAACGGAGTCGGATCTGAGGGTTAGCCATGAGGTCAAGCTCACGGAAGATAGGATGCAAGTCAGTTAGCTTGATCTTGAGCATGTAGTTCTAAGTACCCATGATTGCATTAGCAGTAGCAGCACCAGCTACGAATGCACCACGAGCGGTTTCATTCGAAATGGTAGTAGAAGCAGAAGCACCACCAACCAACTGGTAGAGTAATCAGCACCTGAGGTAGGAGGGTTCGATAGTAGTCGCTTAACAAAACCATCGTTAGGGATAGCGGCCCCACCTTGAGCCTGTACTCCCAGCGAGCTGATGAATGCGGTGTTGTTAGAGTATGCATCACCAACGGTAGCAGCAGCAGTGTTGTAAAGTACTGATTTGTCCGGCATCCGGGAAAAGGAAAGACTCAGCTCCATGCTTTTCAACATACTGAGGACTGTATCCAGTTTGAGCACGAACATTGTTCCAGAACAGCTTGTAATCAGCCATAGAGACAATGGTCTTACCATTGAGTTCAAGCGACATCGAGTCAATAACATTCCATTTGCCACATTTCAAGGTGGAACATAGACGGTTAGCAGCAGCAGTTTGGGCCGTAGCACCATTCATCATCGAGACCATGTATGGGAGCATGATGTAAGCATCACGGAGCGAAGCAAATCCTTCAGAACCGTTAAGCTGAGCCGTAGCATCAATCGTGATAACACCATTCTGGTACGAACCCTGATTCAGGTCGATGACAAAAGGCGTGCGCTTGCTGGAGGATACCATGATCTCCGGGTCGCTCTTCAGCGAGCTCTGGTACAAATACTGGTCGGATAGTTGAGTTTCACTCATCGTTGATTCTATATGGATCCTAATATACTTTGCGCAAATTAATTATTATGTCTCACCTTATCAAGCCCATTACCAGCGACCATGATCTTATCGAACTCGCAAAACGATTGAATGTACATCTGGATGATATATTTGAGTCAAGTGAGATAACAAAGCCACTCCC
>JAIKVD010000954.1:0-13727 GCA_024679075.1 Phytophthora uliginosa | reverse complement strand
CGTAGATGGCTACAGAGTCAAAAGCCTCAATTCAAATTGAGCAAGCTCAAGCGTATGCTTGGGTTCATCATCGATACAAGTCATTTGAAATGGGGTTCCCTTGTGAGGTCGAAAATTAAAGACTACAACAATAAAACGCGTGAGTGAAATCGCTGTATCACGTCGATCTTGGAGGTCAAAAGCGGTTGTCCCAGAGCAAAACCACGAACAGTGATCAGTCTTGCTATTTCACGTGGACAAGCGAGGAGGTCCTGCTTGTTATAGCAGCTTGGAGCGCGGCGTCAATTGATGAGCTACCTGATGGACATACAGCAAAGCACGCAGCTGCAGCCGTCTACAGCGCCTACATTTCCCGCTTGCTGCTGACCAAATCATAATGGACGGGTGAAGATATTGTAATTGCGGATGTTTTCTTGGAGACCGTGGTAAATGCCCCCCCCACGCCCTGAAGGTGGTTTGGATGTAACGGAAGACAGCTTCTGACCGAGATCACAACGAGCTGTTGAAGCCAAGATGGCTTCGCTCAAGTCCAGTTACATGCTGATTTCCGACCACAACAACGGTACAATAGTTGGGAATACTGGTCGGCCTGCGTGGTTTGAAATGCTGCCCGCAGAGCGAGCAGAAACCGTAAGAAAATCGGGCGCGGTGCTCTTACGGAGGATTGCTATGTCGCGCTTGGAGATATTTTCGAAGATGATCTTAGTGTTGAGCCTATGTCTGGCGGGGTTGAGATCGGTGCAGCCGAACTACTCGTTCAGCAAGGGTCGTCGAGAACGACGCCGAGTAGTTCAAAACGGTCGTGGTCCGATGATCTTGCCGCGATCATGCACGTCCTGATGAAGAAGGCAGTGAAGTCAATGGAAGACATTGCTCCGCGCGACAGAGAGATGTTCTATCAGCATGAAAAGGAAGAACACCAAAACACCCGCGATTTGCTTCGCGAACTATTTTCTAGTGAGAATTAGTTGCTTATCTCATTTTCAACACGACCTATGACGACCTTACCGAATCTCGCAATTGCATCTCTGGTCTTTATAGATTCAACTTCGCTCACTGGGCACATCTGCTCGTTTGTCAATTGAAGATAGTTTGCGAAGTAGAACTCTCGGTGCTTTCGCTTTTGCTCTTCGTCCCAGACACCATCGAGCTCATCTATGACAATTGTGCATCATGCATACCGCACTGACCACCGTCGGCACTTCCGTCAGATTTGTTCTCGCAATCTCCATCGGTTTGGAAAGTAGTCGCCATCGTGACTTTAGAACTCCAAACGCGCACTCAACGCATTAGCGCATACCAGCAAGCTTACGGTTCACCTTGCTAACGATCACGTCCTTCTGCGTCTCAGCGATCTGGTAGGTGGTGACAACGTGTGTAGGCAGAATCAGCAAGACGAAAAAATGGGATTTTGTGGTGTTCAAACCACCTTGTCTGAAGCACCCTTGCACCTTCGCCACCACTAGCTGCAGAGAACGCTGACTCGTGAAGACGTCCCACAGCACTGTTGCTGAAGACCCGGTTGGCATCTACCGAACCAGGCCACCGCACATCGATATCCAAGATACGACGATCGCGATCCACCACTGCGCTCATATTAAGCGAATAGAATCCCGTGCGATTGAAAAACTTCTTGGTGTTCCTTACGGAGGCTGCACAATCGGTATATGGCAGCCGTCCACTGCGCCGACACACCCTGGCACACCGTAGCCATCCTAAAATCGCATGACCAGCTTCAGAAGGCCTTGCCGTCCCGATGCAAATTTCACAAGTGAGCTCATGGACGAAACAATCGCCCTTGATTCGTCGCGCACAACTCCTGATGCGGTCGACTTTTCAATGCCGAATTGAGATCGTAGTTGGTGCAACGAGCAGCCTTGACCAACGTAGTAGCGAAATACAGCAAGCCTCACCGCTGGCGACAAAGGTTTGCTGAAATTGGTGGGTTTCTTCGCGATATGAGGCTCCAAGCGCCACATCAATCGCGCAAACGATGCCTTCGTCACGCGAAAATTTGACCGAAATTCACTCAGCGGCATGAGCGGTGTGAATATCCTTGCACGCCACTCAATACTGGGATTGATCTTTGAACGAGGGACACCAAATCGGGCGAAATCTTTCACGACCAGGGTCGTAAGCGTCTGCACAACAGTAATATGCTCTCCACGTACTGGCGTTGGATATCATCAGAAGCAGGAGAGCGATACGCTTCTGAGTTGGCATCTCTGTCACAGCACAGCGAAAATGGTTTAGTATTAGCTCAAGATCAAAATCATCCCACAGCCGATTTTGACATTCAGGATGGCGTGTGACCTGACGATGCTTGTGCCGGCTACAGAACTGCGCATGGCGGAGGCCACAACTCTACTCATGTCGGCGATCACAGTGCTGCAGGTGGCGGACGTCCTGGAGCTGGTGGTAGCCCTTGCCCCCCTTGTCGTCCTAGTGCTGCTTGCGCCAGCAGAGTTGGTGGGAGCAGTCATGATACTGCGGATCGTCCTGGAGATACTGGTGGCGGGGGTGCTGGTGACGACGTTCCTGGTGTTGCCGCTCCTGGTGGCTGCAGAGCGAGTGCTTTGGTTGGCGGCTGTCATGGCTCGTGATAACGTTGGTTATGCGGTTCTTGTGCTATTCCAGAGGCGATAGGGGCTGGTCCCGAGCAGGGGGTATACAAAGGCAAATTTTGGCCGTTCTTTGTTTATTTTCCGGAATAGCACTTTCCGGACTCGGCAGCATGAACTCTCCGCTCCGCTCACTTTTCGGGTATTCCGGAGTCGCTCAGTGTGGCAATACGATAGCATGGCCTCTCCGATGAAGACACGAGGGGGTGTGACACGAGGGGGGGGGGGTCTTCTTCGGAGAGGCCATGCTATCCTCGTGTCTTCTTCGGAGAGGACACGAGCATGGCCTCTCCGAAGCAGACACGAGGGGGTGTGACACGAGGGGGGGTGTCTTCTTCGGAGAGGCCATGCTATCGTATTGCCGTCCATCGCGATAAACATCCCGGGATATGATCGCCCATAGGTTTTCGAGTGGTGCCGGAAAGATATAGGCCTACCGCCCCGCCAAACCAATGGGCGGTGGGTCCATGGGTCCATGATGGTTTTAGTACCGCTGGGAAAACCGAGATAGCTGTGCTATGATAAGGCAAGCTTCTGAACGCTATATCTACAACGCTTTTGTCTCCCGCGAAGTATGAAGGGCAGCGTTGCCCTACTGGAAGACGAAATCCACTTCGTATTGTAGATGGGCGAAGGGAAGCAAGTATTCTGACAAGTGCTGAAGGCCATCAGGGCCGCCCAGATTCCACTTCTATTCGTCGGACAAGATGATCTGCGCCCAGTCGTCAGGTCGGGTGGTCATTCTCTCGGCCCAGTCGAGCCTGGCATTCTTGTGGACTGCCGAGAGCTGCAGCGTATTCTCCATCTTCGAGTAGACTAGCCAGTCTAACGCTGAGATGAAGGGCCGGACCGTGCGTGTGGGGTAGCCCAGCGGAAGCTGGCCCTTGAGTTGGGTAGCGGAAACCTCTCCCTTGATAGCTGTGCGAGCGAGGCGCCGCAGCGTCCTCTCTGACAGCGCTTGAAGCATCCCGAACCTTGTTTCACTTTGTCAAGGCTTCGTGAAGCGTCGAATAATGCGCAGAACCGCGTCTGGTGAACGGTGCGTCTTGCTGGCAACGACAACAAAACCTACCCGTGTACGGACACCAGAAAATGCCGAATCCAAGATAATAAATCTGGAGCCCCGGCCGTTCCAATACACCCGCCGCATTTTTTTATTTTTTTGAGACGGTGCTTGCGGGAGCCATTCAAGTCCATTTGCGATAACCTCGCCGATGTGAGGTCTAGCTGATTCATGATAGATTTAAAACATCGTAGAGTTGTTTTTCATGTAGCAATACAAATTAACATCACTTTCGTTAACGGGTTTTATCTGCTAGCTACTATGGTACTGTCACCAAACTGTCACAACGTCAGCCTTCAACCATGGCATCGCGCAGGATGTTTTGTTAGCATATCTGCGAATAGTAGCAAAGGATAACGAGCCATAGTAACATACATTAAGCACCTACAACTCCCCAGGTATACAAAATAATTTTACTGGAGTCGTAAGATTTCGCTTTTCGATTGGGATATGCCTCAAGTGATACAGTCCGTCTCAAAAAATAAAAAAAATAAAATGCGGCGGGTATGATGGAACGGCCTTGCTCCAGATTTATTGTCTTGGACTTGGCGTTTTCCGTCGTCCGTACACGGGTAGGTTTTGTTGTAATAGAAACCTTTCGAGGCGGTCTGATTTGCGGTTTGCAGCAATCTCCTCTAGCCAGCAAACTGCAAACCACAATTCACTTATTTTTCCTTTCGGAGTTTAACGAATTGGGGGGACGACCCATCGGGACAATCCACCAGTCTTCAAAGGGTTGATGCTGGCTCACGCTCGATGGGTCTGGTGCTAGAAGAAGCTGGCTGCACGGCACAACGGCGCTGATTTCCGTCTGAAAAAATGATATATGTCTTCATCCTGAGGAATACCTCTTTCTAGCAACCCCTTTGCCACGCATGCAACAGATTGGTCTAGTGCTTCCTTTACAGGAGCCATTTCGCTTCCCTCTCTAATTGGCCTCGAGATATTAGAGAAGTACGGCTATTGCCTGTCGATTCTATTAAACTAAATTCAATATAATCATACAAATTAGCTTCCCAAACATACGTGGGATAGGACTGCTCTGTTCTTGGAATATCGGAAACGTTTGTTTGGGATGCGTGTTTAATAAACCAGTCGTTTTCTGTATATATCCGAATTTATGAATGCTCAAGCTCAAGCATATTTTAAAAGTAAATTAATCACGCATTACAATAACGAAGCTGGAGATCATAACACGATCGGTAAAATTGAACGCTTCAACAGAACATTGAAATCGCGTTTAACTAAGATTAACAAACCGCTTACGGTTAAGTTACTCAGCGATGTTATATTCAATTACAACAACACAACTCACCGTTCGATCGGAATGACGCCTATCGAAGCAAAAGGTACAGTGATCGAAAGCGAATTAGAGTACAACCGCGAGAATATGGATAAACTTGAAACTAAGTTAGAGATTGGGAGTAGCGTTCTAAATCGACTAAAAAAGAAACAATTTGGCAAAGAAGACGCGCGATGGAGTAAAACTATTTACGAGATCATAGGCATCGATGGTTATCGAATATAACTTCGCTCTAAGAATGGACATACCCTCTATAAGTTGCCTAACGATATCAAAACAATCAACGATAAACCGACAGATGCACCCATCGAAAAAATTAAGATTTATGAAGCTGAGTGAATATTGGAACACAAGCAAATCAAAAACGGCAAAGTGAAGTACCTTGTAAAGTGCAACGGTTACGAAGAACCCACCTGGGAATCTTCGTCTGATTAATAAAAATGAGCAGAGTACACACGAAAAGGAATACTGGAGGACTAAAAAAATAAACCAAAAGGTATCGAGTAAATCATTCTTTACGTGATATCTTTATGAATGGACGCTTAAAATCGCGCTTAGGCGACACTTTTTAACTTTGGCCTGAATATTGTTTCTTCAACTGGCTTACGTTTTGGTGGGATCTTAGAACTAGCTTCTAGTAGCGTTGAGTTGTCATGGACATAACCATCGTCAAAAAGATCATATTCAATGAACTCTAGGTTCGCCTCCATATTGACTATATATGTATCGTTATTTCTCAAAGAAATTCAAAATATATTGTATACTATATATAGAGATTAGATTATATCAAGTATGACTTGTAAAAAGTGTATAGAACTCGCTACACTGCGTAGAAAGCTGTGGGTGATCCAGGAGGTAATTCGAATCAAATTCTTGTTAACGAATCTTGATCCAGTTGCAACATACAGAAGAACCATAACTAACAGAAAATACACACAAGAACTCGAAGATATATTTGGTATCCCGTTTCATCATATAAAGAAACGATATTTGTGTCTTTTAAACGAAAGAAATCGTATTTGTCATTCATACGCGCCTTCATATCAACATGACTCAGCCATGCCTAGCTACTGGTAAATTATAGCTACTTAATTCCAATCAATCAATATAGAACAATGTTTCCGTCATTTACGAGTCTAGCTCAGCGAGAGCAAAAACGTCAAGAGTTACTAGAACGAGCTCAACGCCGTGTGAAACAGGCCAATGAAAAACGTGAAATGTATGCGGAAGCAGCGTGGGCTACGGATGCCAACAAAGTCATATCCCTTGACAAGAAACCCACTCAGGATTCGAATGATCAGGCTGGAGATGGTGATTTAAGAAACGCTTCAGTTGCGACTTCGACTCAGGCAACTAAACCCGTTGTTGAAACGATCCCTCAGTCATCTGATACTACCACAAGTGAGCCAGCGACAGTTGCCTCGACTGTGAACGATCAAAGATCGCAGGTCCTCTTCAAAGACCCTCCAACGGAAAAATCTCAGGAAGTACCTGAAGTTATCCCTGATCCAGTATCTAAAGGAAAACAGGAAGATGCTTCTAATTCAGGTATTTCTGATATATTCATTGCTAAGAAATGGATTACAAATCTCTATAGATCCAATACGAATTGGATTGCGCTGAAATTTAAAGCAATCAAAACTAACGATACAGTAGATATGAAGCGATACATTGGAGAAGACGGGAAATTGTTCAAAGTCAAAACGAACACAAGGTCTAATTCTAAATACATCGATCGGGTTAAAACGGCCGAAGCTCTAATGCATCTTCGCTCTGATGGAGAGTCAAATAGTATTGATGAAGTCAGCTTGATGCGGGCGGAGGATGCTAACACACCATATCAGAATATCACTGGTAATAAGCGACATGATGAGATGGCTTCAGATAGTTTGACAAAAAAGATTTATGTACGCCCCACGTGGTTTCATGATGCTTCATCATCAACGAAGGTTGATGAGGATCGAGCCAAATCTAAGCTTCTGTTCATGTTAAAACCGTACGGCAAAAAACTGATCGGATCCAATATTTCAATTAGACCAGTACTAAAGGATGGAGAGGTTGAAAGTAATCACGCTGTGATCATCGACTCGTAAGGGTGATCTCAACGTCCGAAACCAAGAAACCAAGCGAAATAAGCGCTCACGTCTAGCTGATATCTCATGGATATCGACACTGGCTTTGTTTAGCAAGACCGTTAAATCAAGAGGATTGACGTTTGAGTTTGAGCCATCGCCCGACACAATATTAGATACCGATCCAAACCGATTTAAATCAACTCAAGGCATTTGGTACAAAGGCAGGTTGGCAGGTCCAGACGTGGAAAATGATCTATCTGTTCCAGATGCGGTAGCGAAGTCAATTATCACGGATTATTTTGTTGAAGAAGCTAAAAACCTTGAAATATTCCCTATTCATTTGATTCCGATCGTGAGCGGGAAACCCAACGATAAATCTATTTCAGTGTGATTGATGACAATCTCAAGGTTAGAAATCAAAACGTCAAGAAGCATCCATTGCTATCCGGTGAAGCTCATAAAAACTTTTTCAAGCGTATACAATGGTCAGCTACTCTTGATCTATTAATCAGCTACATTGGAGAGATGGAAACGTTTCTACATTCTTCGAAAAAAACGTGATAAGGCAACAACTGAGCCATTGACCAATGCTATTAATTTATTTGGATATATGCTAACCGCTCACGGGGTAATGATCAAAAACCTGACCATCGACAATATTAATCCTGATGCATTTGTCAATCAAGGTTATGCGAAATATCACTTCAAACAACTTCCGAGAGGTAGTGGACTCAAGGGTCGTGGGCTACGTGGGGCTGGTATGCGACCTCTGGATGGTGTTAAGCGTAATACCAATCAGACCTACAACTTGAATGATATTCAGGGTATGGCAACTCCCTCTGCTTATATATACGCAAGCTTGGATCAAAGTTCATTCGTTTGCCCGATCTCGATAAGCGAACCATGACAATCGTTCAACCGAATCGGAAGAAAGTGGGACCTATGCGCGAAATCAGCGATTCTCTACAAGACATGATCAAGGATCTGGTATTCAGAAACAATATCAGTCAGGGCAAGTACGATATGCTATCTATCGATGATAAGAAGCTCTTCAAGGATATTCTCAAAAATGACCCATTTGCAGTACAATTTCGATCAGCATCTGGAGGATCCATTAGAAAGTTTACGAGCTGAATATGACAAGCTGAAAGGTGAAATCGAACTAGGAAATGATAATCCGAGTATTTTTAAGCAATTGAAAGTCACCACAGTTGATATGTACTCGAATAAGCTAATTTCGGATAATGAATTCAAACAGGTTATCACGCGTCTACTATAAAACATGTTCTTCTTCAATCCGAGAATTATTTCCAGCTCTGGCAGTAGTTATGGCGACAATAGCGATCTTAACGTTGCTGAACTCAAATCCATCATGGAAAATTTAATAATCAGTGAGCGTCCTCAGCGAACACAAGCAGCTGTATGGGCTACTGACCTAGATAAGTCCCTCAAGAAAGTAGATGCTTCAACCCAGACTGAAAGCGGTCGTGTTTGGGCTTACCAGCCGAAGAAAAAAAGACCAATACGGTTAAAACGTTTGCTATCTAGCTTATTCCATTTCGAGCATTGATTTTTTAACGCCTGTGAGATTTCTTCGTAAGACTTTAACCCATAAATACTTTTTCGAGAACCAGTCCGCTGAATAAGGATGTGTATCGTCAATATGTCCATGTCGCTTATAGTATCTATCCCTTCGCTTATAGTCGCTATATGCTTTTAAGCTCGTGCGATCGCGATACTGTTCATAAGGAGTACCATCCCGCTTAATAGCACCAAAAGGTACAATTCTACCATCATCAAACACAGCATCATACTTCTTGTTTCTTCGAGTTGAAATTCTAAACTTATACTCGTTCATGTTTATGTTAATTTAGAGAGAACTGTATCGAATTCATTTATGTTTGATCTCAATTCATCGATCTCCTTCTGCTGTCGTAGCACGAGACTATGCAACAAGCATGGCATTTTGCTATACTCGACACTGTATGAAATTCCCTCCATATCCGTCTCACGATCCTCCACTTTCATATCTTCGCTTTTGTGAAAATTGACGCAATGAGGCAGTCCAGCTCGTAGAAGGTCTTGCGCCGAATACCCTACTTGGAGAGAGGCACTATGAGGATCTGTCTTATAACGGTAAAGCTTTGGCTTAATTTTAAGCATCGAATCAGCAACATCATCGCTTGACTCTGCCCAATCCTTTTTAATACGCTCATCTGACCAGCAATAGACCCCAGTTGATGCTACGAGAGCACCCGAGCAACAGATACCCACTGCAACTGATGTGAGAGGGTCCACCGTCGAAATGAGACCTCCGCTCGTTTTAAAATATGCTACACCAGAGCCGCCACCGTCGATTGTAACTGATACGGTCGACGTTACGTGGAGGCCATACAACGGAGTATTAGTACCGATTCCTATACGTCCAGTTGAGGTTATCGTCATTCTAGTAGAGTTACTGGTCATCATTCTGAAATCGTTTGCACTGACGGTGCCCATTGCAATAGCAGTTGTCGACGTTGAAGCCGGACCATTGTTCATTTGGAAGGCAAATAACAGTTCAGAGGCATTGCCGTTGCTCATACATAAAGGGATATTCCAACCGCTGGAGCCATCGTTAAACGAGTTATTGGATTTGATGAACATATTGCCATTTATAGTTGCATTAGCCGTTCCATAGCTAGCATTTGTGTATGGAGTATTTGGATTGAACAAAACGTATCACTGATAACATAGATACTAGCTTTGGGTACGCATTGGTTCCGGCTGCATTCAAGCAGATTGCATCCGAACTACTGGCAATACCGAAGCATGAAGTTGTGCCACTTTTATAATTTCAAGTCGAGCCAATATCAAAACATAGACGATGGGTCTGATTGGCATATGTAGCCCCGGTTCCTTGCTTCGAGTTCCATTTCAGGAGGAGAAGATCATCCATGGTCGCAGATTGGGCAGTAGAGCAAAAATCAGCATTATCAGTGCTGGTAAGGGTCAGAATTGGATATGCTTTCGGATATCATAGGTTCGTTTGATTAGTAGTGATGGTCAATCCTTCGCTATCGCTAATGCGGTAAATGGATATCTGCTCTAATCCCGGAGTGAGATCGCCGAAAACGAATCTTTTAAAGCCAGAGCTTTGTCCAGCTATACCATTTCCCATAGAGAGCATAGCATTGGTTCCACAAAATCGCAACACTCCACCGCATGTAAGGCCAGTTAGAACACCAAGCGAAGCGATATTAGACAGAGCTGATGTAGTTAAAGTTCCGGATAAGTTTGTTGCAGTTAGGGTGCCAGAGATGTTTGCATCTCCATATACATCTAGAGCACACGATGGGATCGTCTGTCTTATGCCAACGAACCCGCTATTACTTACCACAAGCTGGTTGAGACTGATCGTTCCGAACGATAAATAATTATTGGCTGGAGTAGCTAAATCACAATAATAATTGATCCTCGCATAATTATCAGCAGCAGTAGATCTGCCAATAGTCAGATAAAAGTGGGAGGTAGAGGAGAGAGAAGGCATTGTAAAAAGGGCTAGCCGTCCATTCGTTCCGGCCCCGGAAACATTCAGTGTGGATAACGTTCCCAGTGAAGTAATATTAGGCTGGGCCGCGGTTTGTAGCGTGTCAGTTAGATTTGTTGCTGACAGAGAGTTGATTCCAGTAATATTGCTTGAGCTGTCAAAAACCAGAGCCTTGCTCGCGCTAGCTGTACCAGCTATACAATCGACATAGTTCAATTCAGAAGCTGATGCCGTTATCAGAACTCCTCCAAGCGATAGCCCTTTTGTTTCTCCGTCGTGCTGGCTGATATTGAGAACATTCACCGAACTAATATTGTGTTGAGCCGCGGTTTGTAGAGTACCAGTAAGGCTTGTAGCTGATAGTGAACCAATACCAGATATGTTGCTTGAACTATCGAGAACGAGAGCTTTAGAGGCATTTGCTGTACCCGGCGTGATGCTTAGAACATACGATGGCGCTGGTGCTAGCGATGAGCCATTCACAGTTAGGCTACTACAACTAAGTGCTCCAATACCACTGATATCACCTCCCGTTCCTGCTACAAGAGCTACACCCGGTGTCGCTGTTCCCTGTGTGATACCGGTAATGTTCTCTGGAATTTATCCAGAGTTGTTAGGGCGATACGACTGCAGGTACTAATCTCTATATACACGCATATGACGGTATCACTTATAAGATGCCTGGACGATTATGTATAGACACCGGCCTGTTATTTTTTATACCTGTGTGGATAGTATATTATCCAGTTCCGTGTTGCCTGAGTCTTTTAGCGACAACGTTCGCGTAAAATGATCCGTTGAATGTTGCTCGAGGCGTTTAGCGCTAACTTTCGCGTAACACGGAAAGTTACGTGTTGCTTGATGAACTATCTATCGGGTGCAGCATGTATCTGCAAGCAGGCGTCCCATGCACTCGGTCCCAGTACCCATGCACGTTGCTTGATCCTTGATACTAACTGCCAGGTGCAGCACGCTGCTGCAAGCAGGCGTCTCATGTACTCGGTCCCAGTATCCATGCTTTCTTGCGAAGTGATAGCATTTTAGCAACTACCGGCAAACGACGGCAAACACGGATGTCATTGCTTCAGCAACTACAGCAAGCTCACGCGGATGAGCAGCGTGAAGAAACCATAACCACCGTTGCTGGCATACATGGGCGTGTTGGCAAAGAGAGGTCTACGCGGGGTATTTTCCGCCTGAATGGCAAGACCGCATTTTTCCGAGGTGTTCATCTGAATATGATCAACGCGTGTTCCTCGTCGGACTTCCCATCTGCCTCTGCGACTCTACGCACACTCACGCACGCTACGCAGCAACGTTTCATCTTGCGAGTGACCGTCTGGAGTGGCAATATTGACGACGCGCGATTTGTGGCTGGTAACTTGTTACAGCTACGTAGTATCGAGAAGGTTGATATCTGGAACGGTATCCTCTGTGGCTCAAGTCACCGTGACGATATCGATGTCCTCGATGAGGCCCAGGCACTTGCGCTGGGTATCCTGGACGATGGTGCTACATGTACCGGCCCCCAACTCAACCCGTGATTGACCCGATTTGATGAGTGACGATTCAAAACGGTGACTGCACTGCTATAACAAGTATGGATGCTGACGACGAAGGACGACCCGTGATTTGCAGACCGCATTGGCAAGTTGGGATGCAGACGAAGACTGCAGAAGAAGAGAGCAAGAAAATGTAGGGAAGACGACGGTAACTACATGTAAATTTTCTGCAACATCACCATTTTTTCTAATTCAAAATAAGAAAATAGTTCGACAAAAAAAGCTTAAATGCGAATTGAGCGAATTTGAAAGCATCGCGTTACGCGTATTCTCTTTCAACCCGTCCATTCTACCCATGAGTCAACGTGGAAGTGCCGCTGAACGTAATCGAAGAATCGCGAGAGAGACAGCTCGATCGGCGTTTGGACATCACAGGGATAAAGCGAGGCAAGCGCGAAGAGAAAGGAAGAGACGCAGTTCCATGATAGCTGATCCGACTGACTCATTTACGCATATTGAAGCCATAAAAGCGGATGTACAGCTTCGAATTCATGCAGAATGCGCCTGGAGACTGTCTAATGAATGCATGGACGAATCCGTCTGTTGTAGCTGCGACTGCCTGCATGCGACACCGGAAGTCGCCACCACAACTGTTGCTCGCTTCCTCGTCCTCGTGACATCAATGCTGAATCGATTGAAAGCACCGATCGACGTCACTGGCTCTCTTCGCGCCTTCTACAACGTCGGAGATCTTTACCAGCCTTTTGGAGACATTTTATTGTCAAGACGAGGCGTCCGGACGACGTCAGATACAGTAATTCTCCAAATCAGCAAAGGTTGTCGGATATCACTCTCGCCAAAACGGCTTAAAAGTCCTCCGAAATTTTCGATTTCTAATGGACTTTTCATTGGAATACTGCCCGAGGAATACCAAGACTCGACGTCGAGTGAAAACGCGATGCTGAACTTAGCACAACCCACACGATTTTTGGCAGTGATCCGTGGCGGTAAACACAGCGCTTTGCGCTCGCACGCATATTACTTTCGTGGTGAACCAGCTACTCCTGCTCACTTACTACCAAATGAGGTTGTATCACAAGGAATAATTGGGGTTACAATGGCTGGAGCGCTGACCGAAGCTCAAAAACTTCGGACAATGAAAAAGTATGAGGTGAGGTCAACACGGCTACATGATCAACTTTCTTGGTATATCGCAAGTAACCACCTGTACGCTAATATTGAGCGACATTCCGATTCTAATCCAGTAATGCATCCAACCTCAGTGGTTCTTGATCAAACGGAGCAAGAAACCCAACTATCTGGTAGTGGATTGGACGAAGCTACTTGGCGGCATAACGCTCCCACGCCAGCTCATCATAGCGTTCAAGAGGATGATGAGCTGTACGAGCAAACTGCGACAGCTTTGGTAAGTGACTTTACTTGTCCGAACGACTTGACTGCGATTCAACAAGCTATGGTGTGCCAGGATGTGATTGTTCGCCGTTCGTCTGCAATCCTCTCAGATTTTGATCCAGCTTTCTGGTCGCTATCCTTTTGTGAATTGTTCCCTTATGGTCGAGGAGGGTTGGAGGAGCCACGCAAGATTAAAATTGGATTGCACGAGTACATTCGAT
>JAIKVD010000953.1:0-13739 GCA_024679075.1 Phytophthora uliginosa | reverse complement strand
GCCGACTCCACCGTGCCCGCGACGCTGTCGCTGCCGGAGAAGGCGAAGGTCGTGGTCGACGTCGCGGCCGCTGCCACGGCAGCCAGCAGAACGGAGAGCGAGCGCAGCATTGGGAGGTGGCGAGAGGTGGCGAATTGGAAAGTGGGCGGCGCGATGTACTGGCCAAGTTGACGGAGTGGGGGCGACTGACTGAGTGAGTGGGTGAGTGAGGTGGCGGCTCCCTCGGCATCATTCTGGCGGCGGCCATCGCCAGCTGCAGCCATCTCCTGGTGAATCTTGCTAGTCGTCGTGGTGTCGGCATGTGAGGCGACCATCACGTCATTCTGCAGATGGCGAGTGGAACCCGAAATCAGGATCTGCCAGGCGAAGCGCTCACTCGCCTCTGGCAATCCGACCAGGGCCCGAGCTCTCAGCTATCCACTGATACGGATAGGAAGGAGTCTCTGGCCAGCTTCCAGCGAGGGGCTGTAGGCACGATTACAATGGCCAGCCCACATGCTCTAGCAAATCTAGCGCAATTCTCTATTCGTGGCTTGATTACATGCACTAACGTCACAGCACTCACTACAGGATACCACCATCCACACCGAAAACAGCTACATGTACTGTACACCAATACAGTAACCCCCTGTATACATGTAGTTGCAGTGGTAAGGAATGCAACGTCCGTCGTCGCTCAGCTCTGCGTCGCGTTGGGGAACAAGATGCTCTTGAGGCAGCCTCCCGCAGCACGCTGCGCAGCGACCAAGATATCTCGAATTTAGGTCCTTAGTGAAGCTCATGCACAACGTGTGATTCAATGCCAAATTGGTCGCTACTCTCCAGCGCGACCGCCCATTCGGGTGGATTCCGTGTCAAGCGTCGCGCATCATGGCGAGCAAGGGGGAAGACGCCACCGATCGCCAGTTAAGTGAGCGAGATGGCACATTCGAGAGCTACGAGTTCGTCCCAGAGCCTCTGCGGCACCACTTCAAGCTAGAACGCCAACTCTGCGGAGATAATCAGGAAGAGCAGCAGCTCGTTCGTCGCGCTCGACAGACTCGAAGCGCCCATTTAGTCGCAGATTTACTTTCACAAGTCCCACCTCCAGCTCCGACCCAATCGTTCTACTCCAATGCAATTGAACGAGCGATCACCGCTCGAAAGACCTTCGCTCGTGCTCTGGAAGGCCTGGAGAAATACTTCGACGAGGTGACAGCAAAAGTGACGCAGCTCCAGCTTCAAAATCCTGACGTTAAGATTCCTACGCTGGTGCAAACCCAACGCCAGATTGTGAACGTTTGCCAAGGCTGCTTGAGTGACTGTGATCTCTATCTCGGGATGTATGAGGCCCTTCCGAGCCTACCTGCTGCTTCCTCGACTCCTGTTGTCAGGTTCGTTGCATGCTCCACAAGAAGTTCGATGCTGTACCAGACGCTCGAGTGTCCACCGCAACAATTGTTGGATAGTGAGCAGCCTCAGTCGACGAATAACCAGTCGGACAGCCAGAAACAGCAACGATCCGTGAGTATTACGATGCAAGCTATGGCTGATCGAGAAGCCATCATTGTGGACGACGTTGCCGACCTCAGCCCAAACGAAATCCACCGCTTTATCCCCGATGAAGCGTTGACGGGGCCATTCTCGTGCTTCCCTCTACTAGCGGGTGAAGGTGCTAGTCCGATTGGTGTTCTTTCCGTGGATGCGTGCCGTAAGGCTCATCGTTTACTTCCTCAGGCCATGTCGGCGGACGCATTGTATGCGTTTTTGCTGCGAATGCAGTTGAAAGATGCTGCGCTTGAGCTCAAGAAAGCGAAATTTGACGGCGCTCGGTTTTTAGCTCTTACAGAAATTGATCTTCGACATAAACCCACTTTCCAGCATCTCAAAGTCGCTACGAAAAACCGACTACTGGAGCTGATTCGTTCTCTACTGAGAGGCAGTCGAATTCATCTCCCAAACTCCAACGAACACGCACCTCTTTTTACTGAAGACGACGACGCACTGGAGTTTCTGGATGGGGTATCAAAGCTTTCCGGCAGTTTTCTTGCTACCTATCGTCGCGTTCATTGGATTCAAGAGATCGCCAACATCACGCGGAACCCAGCCTCCACGGCTTACGACGTGTACGACGTACTAATCCGCGCTATCACACGGTCGATGGAGCCTTTGGAGAGAGTGGCAATCTGGAAAATCTCAAAGAAGAAAGGCGAAACATCTACGGAAGAGTTACATGAGTGGGAGATTGATGTTGTTGCATCTACGGCAGTTCCAGAGGATCGCATTGAGCCATTTCTCAGTGGGCAGGACCGGAAGGTGAGGCGAATGGCTCTTGACAAAGAAAATGAAGATGCTACACGAGCTTCTCAGAGAGATGGCAGTGGGAATATTGTTCCGCTAATGCGAGGAGGGATCGTAAACGTTGTCTCCCATGCTACGACTTCGACTGGGTCAACACGACCCAGTAGTTTGCCATGTGAGAATGCAGTATATCATCTGTCATGGTCCGATCGTTCGCTCCAGTCCGTGTCCTGGGTTCAGCTTCGTCAACTTTTGCCAATCCGAAATATGAACGCGAAGCATTTTCAGCTACGACAACTCTGCCACCGCATCCAAGCTGAAGTGGCTCGTACACTGAGGCATAAACATGAAAAGGATGTCCACATGGGGCCTACAGCGATCAAGATTGATAACCCCAACGGATTAGTGCTCACAATTCGTGATGACTCAAGGCCCAGATCCATAAAATACGTTCTGGAGGTCGACTTTGCTGCTCGATTCGAACCTCCGCCAGAATTTCATGAGTTCTTAGAGCAGGCGGTGGCTGTAGCCGAGCAAGCCCTTCAGTGCGTTCGCGGTCGTGAAGCTCGCTACTCTAAACGAAAACTCGCTGTCGCAAAGAATTCGCAGCGGTTCCAGTCGATGGGCCTCAATCCATCCGGCGATGCTCTTCGAGCGCTCCAAGACATTGTTACGGGCATTTTCGACGATGTGGCCGAAAGTTTGCCAGGAGTTCACGTGCAAATAGCAGAGCTACAAGCGGATGGTGCCCAGCTACAATACACTTTCACAGGGAATGGATCCACAGTTCTCGGCTGGACACTGAATCGCGGTCAAGGGGTTTCGTTTAAGAGTCTCGATACCAAGCAGCCGCTGGTTGTAGGATCCACCTCGGACCTACGCTCGCGGCTGCAACGCATTGGAATTTTCCGTAGCCAGCCTGAAGCCGTCGAGGTTGCGTTTCCGTTCATTTTCGTGCCTCTTTTCCACGAAGACTGTGCAATTGGAGTGCTCAGCGTTGATTCATTCCAGAATGTACCAAAGGGGAGACCCGACGAGGCACATCCCGAGGCTGGTATTTTGGACTTCCTCGTGCCTCTCAGCAAATTACTTGCGAGTGCAATTTACGCAAAGCGTCGATCATATGCACTACACCAAATCCAGCTTTTCTGTCAGGAGCCGTTGCGTTCACCCCAACAACTGCTATTCTACGCGTGTCGTGCGCTGAAAGATACTGTGGTTGGGGCCTGGAAGGCTCGGACTGTCGAGATTGACGGTGTTCGTGGGAAAACTACTCTCGTGTATGATTTCTCGGCGAGCGAATGCGAGCAAGCACACTCGTGGTTTTTTAACGTAGTGCGTCCGATGGCGTTCCGATGGAGAGAGCTCTGCACAGATACCATCGTACAGCACTTACAGAGACTGCATCCGGTCCAAGAACACAACACAGATACTGTGATGAAACTTTTAGCTGCTATCCGAGAAGTCGAGGAAGAACACCAGAAGACGGTGGAGAGATATCAGCAACTAGTGGCTGAAGAACGAGATGCCCCTGCCAACGCTCCGCGCAGATCAGCGGTTGAAACAGAAAAATCCAAACTCTTCGAAAGGCAGACGGCTGATAAATATTTTCTGTTGCTGAATGACTCTGGAGATGGACCGCTGGTTGTGACGGAAGAATTCGTTCCGGAGGCGGATCGACTTACCAACGAGAAATATATCGCACATGCGATGAAGTTGTTCCTTGGAAGTTCTGCGTGTTTGTACTCGGACCTCCACGCAATGGCTCGGTCGACGTCCAAGATTTTCCTCACAGTGACCGCGTTACCGCAATTCCACGCAACTTGCGACCAGGTTTATCTGCAGCGCGTCACGAGCATCACGTCGAGGTACATGGCAGCGTTGCAAGACCGAGTGAGACGCTCTCGTGCGCGAATAATGGCTCTCAGTCAGTTCCGAGATATGTGCCAGAAAGCTCTGACGAGCGATGATATTGAGGCATCTCAAAGCACTGCAATCATTCGAGGTGGACGCTATCAGCACATGCTGTCTCCAGCCAAGGAAGTGGAAGTTGAGGCCCTGCTTCAGTTGCAGCGAGATACAATTTCCCTGATTGAACGAAGCCTGAATTCACCTAACGTCTACTTTGGCATGTGGGAGCCAGCACTACGGATATTGCGGTATACAAGTGCTTCGAAGACGAGCGTTATGGCTGCGAAGAAACTGAAACATGGTCGTGGAGTCAGCTTCCTGGCGCTGGAGAAACAAATACCAATTGTCGTAACCAGCCGAGACGTTGCAAACGATGAAAATGACGATGATGCCTACGTGAAAAAGCTTAGCTATTTTACTAACGAACAATTTGAAACTCGCAAATGGCCGTTTATTGCTGTTCCCGTTGGTAACCTTGGCGTCCTCGCGCTAGACAACATGGAATCGTACGAAAGGGAAGCCAAGGAGCAGCAACCGGAACTGGGAGTGGTCGATTTTTTACGTAAAATTGGCCAAAGTTTCGCTGAAGTTCTTACTGTCGTTCGGGAGCGAACATTTCAAGGACGACAGCGTCTTCGAGACGAGGCACTTGTCCGTGTGATGTCTGCGTGTGAGAATTTCAAGCTAACTTCGAGTGCCACTGGTACCGTATCGTTATACCTCCCACATCTTGTCATTCAGCACATCGAAAATGCTCTAAACGGCGTAGATGTCTACATCGGAATGGTTGACCCACTGTGCGAGCGCATCCGTTTTATCTGTGCGTCCTCGAACAGTAACATGGAAAAGAAGACGGTCGATACATGTCAAAGCGTATCCTTCCGGGCGTTTGCAAGCCAGCGAACTACTGTGATCCCACAGCTGCAGCAGTACTTTAAGCAGCAGAAAGTTTTCCAGCAGCACGATACGGAGCATGGCCAAAAGCTGAAGTACTTTGGACGTGCTGAAAGTCCACAAGGTCCTTTCGTCTGCGTCCCGATCCCATTTGTCGGAGTTTTGTCGGTGGATACGTTCCCTGGAGCTGCTGGTGGGGTTTTCTCACCAACGTTCCCTGAAGATGGCGTGGTGACGTTTCTGGAGACAGTTGCCAACTGGCTTGGAGAAAATATCCGCACAATGGCGGCAAATGATGCGCGGAAGCGACTACCAACGCTGTTCCACGGCAACCGAACGACGTTCCCGTTGTTGTTTGCAGACGTTCTAGCTATCATTTCGCACAACCTTCTCGCTGTCGTTGAAATGCAAGCAGTCCGTTTCGAGCGAGCTGATAGTACAGGGCACTGGAGGAGGAAGAAACTGCTGGCCTCGATGAAGCGGTCAAACAACACACGGGACTCAACAGAGATACACGAGGAGGAGGAGGTACTGATAACTCAGAGTTTGGAAGACCGACTATCGCAGACAAGCAACGACGATACTCAACTCAACGAGACCGATGAAGTCGCACACACACAGGTCCATCAGTTACCTGGACGCGCAGAGACTTTGGTCGTGCATTGTTCGCCTACTCGGGATGTGGACAGCGATGAGGCTGCACTGGTGCCTACAGTTCTCGTCTTACGTCGCGTTAAAGGGGCCACTTGGGTGTACGACGAGGAGTTTCTTTTATCGATTCTACCGCTGATCAACTCCCTGATTGCAATGGTGAATGTCCGAGTGGAGGGAATTGTGACGAGGCGACTGGCAGAGCGCGAACTTCACAAGTTGTGTCGAACAATAGACACGTTGCCATCCGCAGAGGCCATTAATGCCATGTACGCTACGGTCTTGCCGAGTTCGATGGAAACGTTAGCCCAGGCAATGAGTCGGGATAATGCCGATGTCTATTTAGCCCAGCGGGAGCTTACCGAGCGAACCAAGAGCCGAGCATCTCAACTACAACTGCGTTTTGTTGCCGCTTCCGGCCAAAGTCGTATGAAAGATGTTGCGGTAAATCTCGAAGAAGACGATGACAGCTTATCTCTGACGGTCGTTCAGTGTCTCAAGACGCAAAAGTCGGCCGTGGTGACTTTGTCTCGCGAGAATTCACCTGTCCGTCAGCTGACGCTGAAGTCTGCTCAGCGAGTTTTTATCGTCGTCCCGATGGGAGATAACTACGTGTTGTGTGCGGATAGTTTGGGACAAGAGGCGTTTATCCCCGGCAAAAGACAAGTAGTTGAGCCAGACGTCATCTCGTTCTTCAAAAGGAGTGCGCCCACACTGCAAGAAACTATCCTCTCGACGCGTCACCGTCTGAGTTACGATCGACTACGCAGCCTAACCACCCTCCCTCACCCTGACTTCAGGCTATTCTACACTACGGTCCTGGATGGTTTGCGCCGTGACTTAGTCAGCGTGCATTCGCAGCAAATTCTAACGCTTGGAGAAGATTTTACAGCTTCATTTCGCCTGGAAGCCTGGCAGCGATCATGCACTCGGAGACCGATGAAGACGCTACCGGAACATTTCTGCTCGGTCAACGGATGCCAGCAAGAGCTCATTGAGCACGAAGTACACTTCGAAGCTCAGCTTCTGTTGCCAATGACGAACTTACCTCGCACGTTGGACTTGAGTCGGGCACGGATGCAGCCTTCGGAAGGAACGGAAAAGCATGGGAGGTTCACCTGCGGCTGCCTAGCGATGATGCTGGATGCGTCGACCGCCTCTCGTCATGGAGACGCAAAGCTTGCTTTGTGCGTATTCAGCCACGATGCTAAGGCGAACGAAAGCCGAAGCAATTCAAGAATGATACGGCGAGCAATGATGCCGCCGGATTATGGAGATAGCACTGCATTTTTCACCAACTATCAGCGGCAGTACTTCTTCGCCTTTGCAGCCGTTGTGTCAGATGTCTACGTGCACGTATTTCGCGCTTGTGCGCTTGAAACTTTCGCTACAGAGTTGTTCATGACGCTACAGGAGTATCTTGACGCCAAGGATGGGGTAGTCGTACGATTTGACTATAGTGATCGGAGTCAGCAAGCAGAGACTGGAATGGCGCCGACTAGAGCACAAGGTGAAGATTCAGTAGGCGATAACGATGGGTATGGCTCGACAACGTCAACAGCTTCTAAAGTACTAGCTGGCTCAAGTTCAACGACTCCTGTGGTGCTGTTCAGCCAACAAGCAGGTAAAACTCCATCCAGGCAGCCTCTACGTGGCAAACTCGAGAGGAAGGCGCGGCAATTCGAAGCCTCCAACGCCCCACTCACGATATTTATGACGAAGAAAGCTATCCCAGCCCCTACAGTCAAAGCCTTGACGGATCCTACGAACCTATCGTCCGACTCAAAGTCAAAGACAGTTCATGACAAACAGTCCAAGCGGAGAGGACCGATGTCTCTGTTTGGTGGCAAAAAGCTGTTTCGCTATGGCAAAAAGAAGAAAATCATGGAAGAACAAGAGAAGGCAAAAGAGCAGGAACAGTTGATGAAATCCGCCGCAGAGTTGCAAGCGCTTTCTCCTTCGCGGGCGCAGCAGCTTCGACGCGAAACCGTATCGTTGCATGTGTTTCTGCGAGTCTTGGACTATCAGGGACGCCACGACATCATCATCTTCACAGTTGAGAAACAGTCGATCAAAGCTGTGAGCGCCGTTGAGAAGCTCATTCGCCACGTAAAAAGCCGTGCAGAGAATTTTGCCGCCGAGATGATGACCAACCCACCTCGAGGTGACGAAGAGGTTAACGCCAAGCGATTTTGCTCTGCTGCTTCATCGTCCAGCGATCGAGGCGGTGGCGGGTTTCTGGTCTTATCGCTGTTGAAACGAGCCCAAGCGAGATTTCAGGAGGTTGAAGCTCTGTTTGGAGGGGCCATGCGTCAGTATCTCACTGGAGCGCAGAGCACAGCTCGGGACGCCCACACGAATGTTTCTGAAGGTTTAACCGCTCTGGGGTCGGAATCAACATCGACTCCAACGACTGCACTGCTGCGGGTGGTACTTGCAGCTTGCGCCTTGAAACGTGGCACCATTATGGCGCTCAGCCAGACCGATCTGCTCAAGGAGTATCTGCGTATTCAGGCTGGACGCAAACTAGTGCAGCTCGATCCTACAGACAAGAAAACCTGGGGACCGCTTGCTCGTGCTCGCGCTCTGCTACGAAGCTTTGACAATGTGATCCACGAGCTGAACCCGCATCGAGATGATGGTGTGGAACCTGTTGGTGCTAAGACGGAGAAGAACTGGGCGCTGCACACATTACTGGATCTGTTGCTGGCGCAGTCAGCTGTGGTGCGCTATCTGAAATTCCTCGAAACGGAGATCGCACGTGAACGCCGTCAGTTTGGTGACAGCCCTGCGATCACGATCCAGTGCTTTGTACGGCAGACGCAGGCGAGGGTCGAACTCAAGAAACGACGCCGAGAATTCCACGCAGCGTTGGCGATTCAGTGCGCATTCCGCCAGCATTTGGCTCGTCGTCGAGTTTTGTTCAAGAAGTGGAATCGAGCGGCCATCAAGATACAACGTGCGTTCCGTCGGAGGCGCCAACGAGCAAAAGGGTCTCGACCCCAGCGGTTCACTGCCCAATTGCTGTCCGCGTCACAGCAATACGGCGCCATGGGGAGGGCTCCGTCCGTGGTGGCGAACGTGGCGGATGGGACGGATATGGCAGCGTTCGGGTCGTTTCAAGACTACATGGCGAGCAAGGTGGGGCGAGAGCAGGTCAAAAAGGAACAAGAACTCATGTGGCGTCACCGCCGAGAGTTGGAGAAAGAACGAGCTCGACTGCCTCGTGATGAAGCTCTGCGAGAAGACGTCGGCGATTTATTTGAGTTGCTGGATGATGCTGGGAGTGGCGAATTGGCCAGAGAGCGCACGGCTGCGTTGATCACTCGTTTGCATGTTCCGTTGAATGAGGAAGAAGTGGCGGATGTAGTTGCGATGATGGACAGCGACGGATCTGGAGGCATCTCCATGGACGAATTCATGCGCTGGTTTGCGCACGAGTTCCCACTCCTTCAGAAGCGAGCCCCACGTGTGTGTGGTGTCGTCACTCGACGGGACTGGCAGTGGGTCATTGAGCAGTCAGCGAGATCTGCGATTTTAAAACGGTGGAGAGCGATGCGAGCAGGAGCGAACGCCACTGCGCCAGGCGGTAACACAAATATTCAGAACGATGCAATTCTAGAAGAAGAAGAGAGTGTGGAGGGTGAAGAAGTTGGTTGAAAGGCATAAAAAAACAAAAGAGAGATTTTTTATCGCGCAGTGCAAGGTCTCGTTTCGGACACTGTAGAGACCAACACATTCGCACAAATCGAAGGCAAGAATTCGTCGTAGCAGATTAAGACTATTGTTAGTCGCCTGGGGGTGCAAGGGGACCCCACTGCGGTGCGTGCTGTACAAGTTGCTAGTGTGTGGAGAAGGTGATTATTTTCTCAAGCACCGGGACACTGAAAACGAAGGTGGTATGATTGCGATTCTTGTCGTCCAACCGCCGAGTGCTCATGAAGGCGGTGACTTGGTCATCTACCGAGGACAAGTAGTGTAGCACCCCCACGACTTTGGGAAAGCTGGTGGCATTGCAGCATTCTTTTCGCACTATGCTGTCTATTATGCCGACGCGGAGCACGCGTTGGGAGATGCAACAAAGGGGTTTCGTCTGGCTCTGGTTCACTCCATTTATTTGCTAGACATGATGCGCCCCTGAAGAGATATTCGAACAAGACTCTGCGTGATGAGCTCGCCGATGTGATCAATGGAATGATACCGGAAGAGAAGTCATTTGCGCTGTTACTGTAATTATCACACGAGTGAGCTCTGGGGGCTCTGAAGAGTATAGATAATGAAGATTTCGGGCTCTAGAGGAAGCAAATTCCCTCGTTTCTCCCGTAAAGCACTGCGATTCTTTATTGCCAAGCTGTCAAGCAAAATTGGCAATTGCTTGATGAAGACGGTTGACATACGTACTTGGAACCTGAATCCCGGCCGTGAAACCTTTCAACAACTCTAGAAATCCTACGGGATGTGTATACGTGATAATTGCATGGCCAGCCACGTAATTCTTCGAAAATGTTATCAAATTCATGTCTGTGGAGATAGCAGCTGAAGTATTTGTCTCCTGTGAATCCGTTGATGCGGCAGTAATTCGTTGTTTACTCGGGACAGCGTGCACAAGGCATTATTGGGGCAAGAAATGTCAAAGCGAGCAGGTTGTGGGCAACAGCGAGTTCTGTCGCTCTTTTTGCGAGTTGCTGGTGGATGCGGGGGATGTGGAGTTGGTGAAGATGTTCTTCAGCAAGTATTGCCCTCGCCAGGGCGAACTGACGGGGAAGCGGGGCGCTTATCCCGACAGTAATTAAGATTGCGCGTGCCTTTGGCTGGAGTGACATAATCGAAGTGTTGCTTAATATCCTTGGCAACAACACACGAATATGAACGCAGAGATCTCCATGGACTGGGGGAGATGGAGCTACTGCTTCTCGTGGCTGGGGGCGTGGATGATGCTAACGCTCAGCAACCTCGACTCAAAGTAGCCATGGAAAAGGACTTTGTCTTGCGCTCTACGAAAGCCGTCGCGTTTTATTGGAAGCATGTAAGCAAATTTGTTGCGAAGGTGGGCAGCCAGATCAGTCAGAAGAAACCAAGTCAATTGGGTCTCTTCGTTGACGTATTTACGCAGTACAATAGTGAGCTCGATGCCCCGGAGTACCACTTGTTTGTCGATGTAGCGGACGAACCCCGAGTTCCAACGCCTGGTGGTAATTTACAAATGTGATGCGAGAGATAGAGCTGAGTAACTCAGCAAAGAGGCGGAAGTGCTCATGAATTGTTTTTGGTAATTCTTGAACAGTGATCGTTGCAAAGTTGGAACCCGCGATACTATGATTGACGTGAGCTCCCAAGCCGATTTTCTTTTGCGCCTTCTCCATAGGTTTATCCGTGGCATCAGGTATCTGGTGTTTCATTTTAATAGCATATAGCGTGGGTTTGAGGGTGCTTCGTTCACTACATGTACCATTTTCAAGATATTTCTCATAGTGCGTTCGTCGTGCTTGTAACCTCGTCATTAATCGTCGAAAAGTTGGCGTTAGCTACGTGTTTATTGGCGAGAGGTTGCACTTGATGCATGTACTTTTTGGAAGTCTTGCGTGATGCATCCCGAGGGATTTTCTTCTCACCATCAGCAATATTGGTAAGAACCGTGGACGTCGGGGCCATACTGGTTCTGCTCTTCATGCTGCTTGCGGTGCTTGCACCAGAGGTCGAGGACATAGCAGCTTCTTTAAGACGGAATAGCTTCGGCACGAGCCTTAGGCACATGATCGAAATCGTACAGATGATCAGTGCCAACGCTAGGAACACGTAGAACGTCGACGCGCGTATAGAGACGAGATATGACATTGGCATGATGACGACGCAGCCGACGAGAACCACCACAACCGAGCAGAAAATCCACGGGGACTCCTGGAAGTCCGTCGACACATTTCGGATCAAGAAGGACAAGTCGAGCCCCAAAACGAGCAAAATCGCCTTCCAAAAGATAAGAAGCGCCGTGAAAATGAAGCTGGACGAGCTGCAGGAAATTCTGTCGACTGTTCCACGGAACTCGGTGGCGTCTTCAGTGGTGATGGTTAGCTCTGGAAAGTCGGCGGCGAACCATGCCATGAAAATGACGATATCTCCAACGTAGAAGATGGAGAGGAACTTCAGGATGCGGAGCAGCGTCACCCTCACGCGCTTCATGTCGGACCGCATGAACACTCGGTAGACGCGCAGCGATTTAATGACGAGCGCGCCGAAGATCGTGGTGAACCCCATACAAATAAGCACAGGGCGAATACCACAGAGAAATCGCGATGGTCGGCCGGCATAAGCTATGACCGCACCCATGATGAAGAACCCGCCAAAGAGCATCCAGAGAAGCATTTCGAACTGCGATCGTCGGATTACCGGCGCGTCGCGCTGCTTGAAGACGACAACGATGGCTGCGGTGAGCAGGACCGCCACGATCAACGCTAGAACAGTCAGCGCAGCGAACGTCGGCGACGACGTTGGCATGTACTCGCAGTCGATTTGTACGTCTTCCGGCAAGTTGCTCCCTCCCGAACACTCTGCTGAGAACTCTGGGTGGGAGCGTACGGGAGCAGCCAGAAGTAGGTCACAGTGCGGTGCGCGCTGGAGTCGCATTCGGAAACGTTGTAGCTGACAGCTCTGCATCGACCCAACCTGTCCATACGCGTCGATTCTCGGAGATCCAGTCGCACGAGCGGCTCGTTTCGATGGTCTCGGATAGCGCGTCGACGCCTCCGTCGCAGTTGTATGGCAGTGTGGTATTCTCCGGGTTTGGTCAGCACCAAGTGAACTGGATCGCACGCACGGTGCTGTCGCTATCGCAGCCTGTGACCTGGCTGACAATGTGATCTTCAAAGGTACACAGAGGCAGTCGATCCAGCCATTCACTCCAGATATCGTAGTTGGTGTTGACCCAGTTGCATGCCGCGCGAAAGTACGGTGCTGGCTCGGTGTTATCGTTCCTAGCAACGTTGTACTTGCTCAGGAGGTCGTTAATGTCTGGATTTGACAGCGTTAGCTTGGAGAACAGGGTCCCAATCGGTAGGTTCTTGACGATGGAGGCCGCGTACTTGGCGACTTCCACGGTCGGATAGTCCACGTCCA
Source organism: Phytophthora uliginosa (assembly GCA_024679075.1). Classification (NCBI taxonomy): domain Eukaryota; phylum Oomycota; class Peronosporomycetes; order Peronosporales; family Peronosporaceae; genus Phytophthora; species Phytophthora uliginosa. The sequence goes on along the minus strand of JAIKVD010000953.1, from coordinate 893 downwards.
GCGGGTTGTTTGTCTTTTTGCCGTAGCCATTCTCACCGTAGTCGCCCGTCGCCAGCTTAACTCTCGCGGGGTCGGTGCGAGGTAGAAATATTCGGTCAAACAGCCCCTTGTGCGTAACGTGAAACATGTCAGGCTCCCAATGGATAAACATCACTGGGGTTTTACTATCCGCTGCATCCGATGCGTATTTGTTGACTCCATCGTATCCGATGAAGCAGAAGTAGGCTGGGATGCCAATGTTGGAGACTACGGCCTGGAAGTAGGCTTTGTCCCATTCAGGCTTCATCATAGCAATCACCAATAGTCCTTCCCAGCAGTCTCACGGTTAGTACACGCCTCGGATTTTTCACAATTGTTTTCGCAGCTCATGGTCCCGTTCGGGCACAAGGTTTCGGCTGGAGGGTAGTACTTTGGGTTGGACTTGAACGCAGCCACATTGAGTTTGCTGATGAGAGCGTCGCTCATTGTGTAGTGCATCCAGAAGCCGGGAAAATACGGAGGCGTAGCGTTGGCTCCCTCCAGCACGAAGTCGTGCGTGGTGTAGAGTCCAGTGCGGCCGTAGTACCCGGTCCCGCCCACCAGATAGCTCTCGTTGAAGTACACTCCGAGCCTGGACAAGCTGCTGGAGGTCCAGACTTCCACGTTGAAATGGGTGGGCGTGCAAATTCCTCTTCTTGCCGACGACATGCGCATTGTGTCTTCACCCGGAGGGAAACCTTGTATCCAACCTATTCGCGACAGCAACAAGATCACGCATTATGATTCAGACACTTCGTCAGACTTTGTCATTTATGCAAGAGGTAGCTCACCACTTCTTCAGCGATGATCGTCGCCACCATTGAAGCCAGCACGCTGGTATCCCAGTCGCCCATATCGATGATCAGAGTGCCGTT
>JAIKVD010000952.1:0-13756 GCA_024679075.1 Phytophthora uliginosa | reverse complement strand
CGACGAGCGGACTTAGTATCCCGATCTCACTGGCGGGCAAGAGCCTCTTCCTGTCGGGCATTGCGGCCCTAACGCCGTCCAGTATCATGCTCAGTCGTACGTTGCTACATAGTTAGGTGGTAGTTTTATTGGGGTCTGACGAGGATGTTGCTATGTGGTTGTGCAGGTCAAAGCCAACAACTTGGAGGCCTGTCGTCGCTGGTGGTGAACCTCAAGTCGTGCCTTGAAATTATGAACCAGAAGCGGGAGGAGATGGCGATCGCCTTCGCCGCGTGTGAGGGCCTCGACCTCGACATCAAGCAAGCGACGGACTTTTGCCAGGACGCCATCGAGCTCGAGACCTCCATCTACGTGAGTCGGCTTGCTGCGAGATGGCTCCCTTTTTGCGCGTGGCAGAGAGAGAGAACTGACCTGGTTTTCCATGTTGTGTCTCGTGCAGGAGAGCTCGTGGGGCTTCATTGAGGACATCAGCGTGAAGCTCATGACGCTGAACCAGTCGGTGGAGCTGTTCCAGGCGTCGCCGAGCGTCTGGCACTTTTGCAAGTCGGAAGACGCCATGTACCAGTACCTGCTTGCCGAGGAGGAGGAAAACTGAGATCGCGCCACCCCGTGGCGACCATTATCACCTAGCAGCAGAGGAAGGATGAACCATGCACCGCTGGAAGAAGGGCGTGCGTGGACACTAAGCGTCCACCTGACCCAGTCAGTTCATTTTGTACATGTAGCCATTTTGCATCGTAAATTTCGAAAAGTACATACGGTTTTTGTCATCCACTTGTTCGGCAACACTTTTCGGTCCAAAAGTCCATTTTCGCGGCGTCGATGGATCTGTACGCGGACCTGCCGCTGGCCAAGGGGGCCAAGGCGTCCTCCGCGCTCGATGCCGATGGCAAGCCCAAGGCCGCTCTGTCCTCTACAAACTCCGGTACATTTCTCTCCTTCTCCGCCCCTTAATCCTCTCCAAAATTCCATCTGAAAAGTGTCACGAATCTCACTAAATTCCCACATTTCTTGCATTTTCTCGCCTTGTAGTGTGGGCCAGCGCGCCGTTGATGGTGCCCCAAGCGGCCAAGAACAAGAGCAATAACCGCCTGGCGGTGGCCACCAGTGTACGAGGATTTTATGGCAGCAAGGAGGAGAAAAACATGGTATACTTATGTTTTTTGTGTGTAGAATACGTCGATGCTGCCCAATGCATTGGCGGCAGGCAGAGGCAAGAGCCCGACGAGAGCCGGGATATCGCTGGCCTTCAGGCCGGCGTCGGTGATGAGGAGGCCGCCAGCGGCCAGTAAAGTGTTCCTGAAAAAGGTGGACGAGGGGAATGTGGTGGCCTGGCCAGCGGGAAGAGGACTGGGGTACGTTGCGGCGACGGAGGTGCAGGTGACGTCGGTGCAGCAACAGGAGAAGGAGCAGGAGGAGATGGAGGTCGACGTGGGGGTTGCGGCCGGTGGGCACTTCTTCCAGGCCACTTACCGAGACGAGTACCACCCAGCACGACCGAACAACTACGAGGTTTACTGCAAGGAGAGGCAGGAGAGGAAGAAGATGGAGCAAGTAAAGAAGGAGCTGAGTCGGCGACAGAGAGAACAAGAGCGAGAGGTGCGGGCCGAGGTTTGGTCGATGTGTAGTGTCTTCTGTGGCTCACTGGGCGGTCGATTGTGCTGCAGGGCAAGCTGGAGCGTGAGCAACTTGCGAAGGACTTGGCTGAGGGCCGAACACCCGCGATGAAGCTGCCGGTGCCTGCTGGACGTGGCCGCGGTATGACGATGCCGGCATGGATGCGCAAGAAAATGTTCGTAGTTGCTGTCGGTTGAGTGTGGCTCGTGATTTTGCTGATGCTGTGGTAATTTATCAGCGAAGAGAATGCTGCAGCATCTCAGCCAGAAAGTGAGCGTGACATTGATCGGGGCCGTAGCGCGGAGATTAACCCCACGGCTGCAGAAGGGCAGTTTGAGGATGCCGCGGAGCCACGAGGTGGACTGGGCTTCTCAACTAGAGGCATCGGCTTTTCCTCTTCTTCAACAGCTTCGTCGGCAATGCCTGGCGGTTTTACGCGAGCAGCAGTGGACGAACCGAGCTCTCGACCTCATCAGGACGCTTTGAACGGTAGTCGTTGCACCAGCAACGATAAAGGCTCATCAGATCGCCAGCCGTCACAGTCTCCTAAGCTTGACGAGTTTGGGCGAGAAATTCGACAGGAACCAAAGCGAAGATATGACGATCAACACAGTGGTCAACAGGACAACCGTAATAGCGGCTTAGGCAGCCACAGCGGTCAAAGTTACAGACGAGATAGCAACGAAGCCCACGGTCCTGGCGAGAAACGTCGTCGAACTAGCGGTTGGGATAGCAGAGCAAGCAGCGGCAGTGTATCATCTGGTCGGGTAGTGTTGCTACAGGTAAGCGCGGGCCTGACAGTTTCGTGGGTTTTGACGAGCTTACCTAACTCGTGGTTATGGCAGAACATGGTTGGCCCAGGTGAAGTCGACGACGAACTGCAAGACGAAGTGAAAGGCGAATGTTCTGAGACATACGGTCCCGTGACGAAGTGCACGATCTACGAGGTGACCGGAAGAGTTCCACCCGAAGAAGTTGTTCGGATCTTTGTCCAGTTCCAGAATGCTGAGGATGCTACTAAAGGTATTGGTGGTGGTGTTTTGGTAGCGACTGCTTCGGTTCATCTAAACTCTTTGTGTGTTTGATGAGACAGCCATTACAGGTTTGAATGGGCGCTTTTTTGGAGGCCGTAAGGTGAAGGCGGTGTATTATGATGAACGCAGGTTTGAACGAATGGATCTCACCAGCCAGTAGAGAATGACGAAGGCACTTGCTCTTCCTAACATGTAAGTGGATTCCGAAAACGTGTCTTTTACTTAGAAATGCTGGTGTTTGGGTTTGTGTACGGCTGTGTATGTCTCAGAACGTATGTACAGTATAGTGCGGGTTGTCGTGAAGATCTTGAGTCTACGTGAAGCCGTGCGAGCAAAATGTGCAGTGATTGACCGAATCAGTTGCCAGTGGTCTGAAGAATTTTTAGTCTCCATCGCACTTGCGAATGTGGCCAAGACTGCTGTCGGTCTTGGTACCAGTGGCAACGCTTGTGTAGACATTTTTGCCGGAACCAGCGTTAGCGACGGATGCAGCACCAGAGTCCGTCTTGACGTAGCTCTGGGTCTCGATTTTGGCTCCATCCGTGCCCGTAACGATGCTATTGGTTCCTGTATGGCCAGCACCTGCAGCATTGCTTCCGATAGTGGTGCCTTTCGCAGAGCTCACAGTATTGGTAGCAGAGTTCGAGACGTAAACATGACCGGTACTAACCTCCTCTTCCGAGTTGCCCGCCTGGTTAACAACGCTGCTGCTCTTGTAGGAGCTCGAATCAACGGTTGTCTCGGACGTCTTGGTATCGCTGTAGCCTTGGTTCGCGTCGACATTGGTGCTGGTGATCTCAGAATTTATGCTGTCAGTGGAGTTTCCGGTCGTGGCACCCGTCTTGTAGTCCGTCTTTCCAGCGACAGTATTGACAGCAGAGTCTTCACGGCCAGAGCTCGTCTTCGCGTAACTTTGACTACCGGTAGTGCCAGTCTTAGTGACATTGGCACCATCAGCCTTGGAGCCGGCGTGACACCGGTTTTGGAGCTACCGGTAGCAGTGTCTTCGACTTCGGAGGCGGTCTGTACGTAACTTTGTCCAGTAGTCATCTCGGTGAATTGTTCGGCGTTACTGGAATTGGGTTGCACGTAGTTTTGGGCGCCCTGCGTGTTGGCTGCGGCACTACCCGTGGTTGCATTCCCGTTTTGATCCTGCTCCGAACTGTTGACTGTGGTGGAGCTGATGGCGGTCATGACACTATCCATACCCGTCTGCTGAGTCACGTCGTCGTAAGCGCTGGAACCAGAACCGCCAGTCGTAGATGAGTACACGCGCCGCTTTTTAAGGTGCCCGTCGCAGCGGTGATACTTCGCGTACTCATCGGTACCAAATCCGTGATAATCCGCGAAGGAGACGTTCTTGGCTGGGAGACCAGCCTGGCCAGCTTGGTTGTAGCTTGTGCTGCCAGCGTCGAGCCAACTTCCGCTTCCACTTGTTGAGTAGTTGCTGCCAGAACCGCTGTTCATCTCGGACCAGTCTCCACTGCCAGCGCTGGAGCTGCCGCTGCCGCTGCCGTCAGCACGGTAGTCATCAATGATACGGAACCAGGACATCATCATATTTTCCTCGTGCTCCAAGATATGGCAGTGTGCCACGTATGGCTCCGTCGTGTCGAACCCGAAGTCCTTCGCTTCGCGTTGGCTGTCCTCGATCAGGTAGTCGCCGGGAGTGCAAGCCACGTAGCACACTTGCGTGATGGTATCTGCGGCGCGGTCACCAGCTCTGGGGATGACAGCCATGTCCTTAAGCTCATTCGTCCGGACTGTATCAACCGTGTCTCCGCACTGCACGTGGACAAGGTGCCAATGGAACGGGTGCGCGTCGGCTGTCGGGTTGATGAAGTTCCACTTCTCAACTGTGCCTTTGACGCACTGCAGCGCGTCAGCGATGGTGGAGATGTTGATCTGCTTATTGCTGTCATACGTGATTTCCATGGTTGGACACGCCTAAGCATCAGTCATTTCGCCGAGCGTCACGTTTCGTTCCATGCCGCCGGCTTCGTACAGCGCCTTCAGCGACTTGAACTTGTTCAGCGTCGTGGGAATTTCGCGGACCGTCGTGGAGTCGGTCAACAAGCTCTCGGCAATGCGAATCTGCAGGACACGGGGGTCGTATGGAGTCGACTGGGTGGAGGACTGAACGTCGATCAGTTCATATGCCGTACCGTCAGCAACACCCGTGAAGTCGCACACGAGCTCCACACGCTCAAGTGGGAACAGCACTAGCAAGTCGCCGAGGGTCTGGGGCGTCTCGACATATCCCGAATCTGTCGCCACTACCTGGCACAACTCTGGGAAGGGAATCGGTATTTGGTAATGACGGGCGTTGGCGGCGTTCACCACACGGAAGTGCACTTGCGTCGGTGGGATCTCAACGTACGGCATCACTCGACTATTCACCAAGTTGACATTGCCGAAGGATTCCGGCACCCACACCGTCGCCGCTGCGGTGTTGCAGTTGTCGTCGGAGTACAGGAGTTTCCCAGAAGTGTCGACGAGGCGGTCGTTGATGACAAGAGGGATATCCGTCTCAATGTTCAGGTTGAGCTCGGCTTCCTTCGTGGCGTTTTGGATGATATACGCGCCCATCAGGCCCGCCCAGGTGTTGAGGCGGTTGAGGCCGTCAGCGTGGTCATGGTAAATCGCGGTAGATTCGAGCTGACGGTTGAGGTACTCGAATTTTCTGGATTCGTCGGCGTAAATTGTCTTGTAATATTAAAAAGAGTATACTAATGATTTTAAATATCATAAATTTTTTTAATTATATATTAAAATCAAAATTGATTTTATTTTTTAACCATGTTAAATAATCAACGGAAGACCATCGTACTTCGCGGGTACCTCCCCGCCATGCAAGTGCGTGACAACGGGCATTGTTGTGTCACGTGATGGAGATAGGGACGTCCTTGGCGAAAACAATTGACGGGCCCGGGAACGTCGGGGTCTGGCCCATGATCGCATAGCCGTACACTTGGCCCGAGATGGATCCGTCCTCGGTCCAGGCGTGAGGAGCTTGGCCAATGTCGATGTCGAGGTGGCCTCCCTGGGTCATGTCGATCACCGTGGGCATCACCAATGCACTGACGTAGGCTTCCCAGTCGGTCTTGAGGTTGGTCAACGCGCTCGTTTGGGCGGAGGAAAGTACCACTGCAACCGCAGTGGTTAGTGCATATTTCACGAACATCATGATCCCAGCGTCTTCTCTCCGCGGTTGAGGAGGTCGGAAGTGTTGGATGGCGCGCAAAATGGAGAATGGGGAATGTCAAGCCGAGGGGGTTGCGTCCTGTGCACTTGAGGTGCTAGAAGGGGGTAGAAGTTCCCCTGCCTGACGACTAAGGCGAAGACAAGACCACCTCGAGTGGACAGTTCAGCCATTCGGCCAGCAACGCAGTGAACCTAGCGGTAACCCGTACGTATGTGCTGACTAAGACGCTGCTCATAGTCGGGCAAAACGGGAGGTTCGCCATTGTGGCTGCGTTACTTGAATTGGTCGCCAAGAAACCTCCGGAATTTGTGCTGGTTTCAAGTGATCGTGAGCAACATCACTTCAACATGGACACGCGCCGTTGTCCAGCGATTAAAGACTAAATGCTGTTGTGTAGCGAAACGCTGATGGCTCAGCAGCCAAACGTAAGCCACTAACGCGTGTCAAGTCGTGACTGCAACACCCCGTTGCAATCGGTATCTGTGGTGTCTGGCAAATGGCCCAGCACACGGAACTAGCGAAAGACCCGCCAGCACCGCCCCGGAAATGGATTCACTACAGAGTGCGCATGGGACTCGCCGACCAGTGGCATCTCGAGGCTTTCGCGTGTCTTGACCGGCGCTTTTGCCAATCGGACGCCTTGCGACTACATCATGTAGTCTACATGTAGTGGATTGACGACAGTGTCGTACACTGTACGTCGTTGCGTATTGCCCCGTGACTTTGTGGTGCTGAGTCGTGTGATGGCTTGCATTGCCGTTGCACGTCAACGATGGTGCTCCAAGCGGTAAGGTGGCTAGTGGCTAGTGATCGAAGATCGTGGGCTGCAGACAGCGAGGTGCAAGTCTGGAGTTGCAAGTGTATATCAAAACGACATGAAGTATCATTGCAATGATTCAGTTTGGAAAAAAAACTATCACCAAAGATTCTATTACATTCATTCATTATTCATCCGGGTAATTGAGCACAACTGCGATGGACATAACAGCAAAGGACGCATACAGCGTCAGTAGAGTGTAACAAAGTCGAGGACGGTATCGAAAACCGTCGCACGATGCGATCCCAATGTTCAGCAGCAGACTCAGCAGCAGGTATCCGAAGCCGAGGTAGACCAGTGGCGTCGGCTCACCCAGGAAGAGAGGACCGCGCGAAATGATGGCGATCGTAAGCGACAGCCCGATACCAACCAGCAAATTGAACATTGGCCCCGCGAAGCAGCCAGCGAACGACATGGTTGGGAAGCCGTCGCGAGCGATTGCCATGTTAGACACGAGGTCTCCAATGGAGTTGCCCCAAGCGAGAACCTGTCGCAATACACACGAAAGTTAGACCACCGCTGATACTTTTCCAGTGTTATACAATGAAATACACTTACAGATACCCCCAGAACGGAGCTTGAGATACCGAAGAGCTCGCCAAGCGTCTCCAGGACGGCAAGCACCTCGTTGGCAATGTTCATGATCCAAATGACCGACATGACGAAGGCCAAACAAATGAAAGGGGCCAGCAGCCAGCCGTCTGGGGGAGCGAGCGGTGAGGTGGTGTACTCGATGATGGCACTGAATACCCCACCGACCACGACGACAGTCATGAGGAAGACGGGGTCTTCAATGCTGAAAGAAAACACCGACACGCCGAACACCAACATCGCGAACGGAGGACACACTACTACCAGGTTCTTGTCCCACGTATCTTCGTCCACCAGCGGGATCGTCAGTCGACGCACAAACACAGTGAGCACCTCAAACGGGCTCCACACGAACCGCTCGAACGTCGAGTACACGCATCGTCCTATACGAACGATCCATCGTCTCCAGCGTTTCGCCTGAACCTTGACACGGTCGACAAAGGCCACAGCCATAATCGTCTCAAGAGCTAGCTGCTCGTCCTCCGCTGCTTGTGTCTTTGCCTCCACCTCTTTTCGCCTTGTCTCCTCGTCCGAAGTCTCGCACTCGATCTCAGTTTCCACTTCCCTTCCTCCTGCCTCAAGAGCAGGCACAACCTCGTCAATGTCGCTGAGCGCATGATATCCGCGAGTCCAGCGTCGTGCCGATGCGCCAAAGTGCGCGCTCGTTTCCAGCGATTCCCACGCAGTTTTGCGTCTTCGCCGTTGCCGCCTCATCCTGCGCAGCGATTCCTGCATGGACCCCACGCACATTGACGAAGGTCGTTTGAGATGCACGTCCGTGACTTCCAGCAGTGACTGTCCTTCGTCTGGTCCGAAATCGTCGCTGATGTAAGGCTTGGAGCGCGGCGTGGGTACCGAGCTCTTGCGATACAGCATGCGATCCAGGAAGCGTGGAGACGGCTCGGACTGCTCCGAGTCCGAGAAAATGTGCAATCTCGCGAAGGTGTCGTACACTGGGATCGTTTGGCTCTTCAAATACGGACGTCGCTTTTGCTGCTGAGGCTGAGGCTGCTCCTTGCTGTGGGCAGGGAAGAATACCGGACTACCCGCGGGGCTCTTCTCACTCGCCGTAGACGACCAATACTCTAAATCATCGTCGTCGTTCAGCACAGCGTAGATTGGGTCTTCTGTCTGCACTTTCGAGGGGAAGCACCACTTGGCCAAGTACTTGTCCGAAAACACAACCAGCACGTAGACGAAATAGATGCACAGGAAGCCAACGGCTTCAAGCAGCCCCACTCTGCCATCGAAGAAGACCAGCCCCAAGTACAGCACCGCGATGAAGTAGAACACCACGTCACGCAGAAAAGTGCGTGGGATCAACTGCTCCTGACCGTCAGATACCAGCCCCACACACGCCGTGACCACTACACAACAGCAACACGTGAGAACACGACCAACTCTACTCTGTTCTACCCTGGCTGGCACTCTACCTGTAGTGACCAGAAGGCCACCGCCGAGGATGGCGGTGACTCCGATTGACGGCGTGGGGGTCGCGAACGCCGCGATGTTGGAGAACACGTCGGGCGACCCGTTGCCGAAGCTCAGGAACGTGACGCCCGCTACGTGCGGCGGGATGCGGTACTTCTCGACGATGGCCTGCAGCACTGGGCAGAAGAACTCGTCGGCCGTGGAGCTCAGCAGATACAGCAGCAGCACGAGACACAGCACGAGTGTGGCCCTCCCCAGCACGGGCGAGTTCTGCAGCAACGCGTTGCAGTGCACCAGGTGGTCGTAGTTGATGAAGCTGTCGCCGGTACTGGAGGGACCCGCGCAGTCGTAGGGCAGCGACGGTGGATCAGCGTCAACGTCGTTCACTGCGGGGTCCTCGCCGTCGACTGGGGCGGTGGCTGCCAACGCCGTCGCGGCCAGCAGCACCAGCAGCGCCAGCAGTCGCGACCACTTGAGCATTGTCTGCACGCGAGCTATAATGGTCGACTGACTGACTGACTGACTGTGTGGCGGTTGTGCGTGCACGCCGGAGGGCGACGGAGGAGTGAGGGATGACACACTCGATGTGATGTGCCAGCAGTTGGTGTGTGGAGGGGGGAATCGACTAACGGGTGTAGTCAATACAGTACTGATTCCCAAGTCTCACGTGACAGAGAAGGGAAGGGACCAAGCAAAAGTATCCAACAAGAAATCGCTCGACTTTGCCAGCTACCAGGTACGTTCTGTTTTAGGCACTTCAACGCGGCTTTGAGAGCGCGTCTTCGGTTTATTTGGCGTGGATCACGCGGTAAGCTATTGTCGCGGAGCAGACCCTCATTAGTTGGCGCGTAGAGCAAGCTCAACGCAAGTAGTGCTGGAATCACTCAACCATGGAGACAGGTACTTCGGAAGTACTTCTCGTATCAGACTCTATTCAGAAGTGCGCACATGTATACTTCGAAGTACTCTCCCACGAAACATATTACTATGCTTCGGTTGAGTCTGCCATCGATTCCTAACTCCACTTTGAGCCTGGAAATTCGTTGGAGGTGCATGTTGGGTCCAGACTATCGTTCCTGATGGTAAATGGCTTTGGCCAGAAGTACTTTCAAGCTCTGCCCCCGACCTTTGATTCCTCTTTTTAAGCTCCAACGCATAGCGAGACGCTACCATACGTGCTAGCGACACACGCATTCTTCCGTGTTAGTATCAAATGTGGTCACAGCAGGCCACCTCATGCTTGGCCCGGCACCTTGAATCGCAGACTCCTTCCGAGTTGGAGAGTTTTGACCACGACTCGCACGCATTCGCCTCAACCAACACCTCTGCACGATGAAAAACTATCCAGAATTAGCATATTGAGGGTGGACACCTCGCACCAATATGCCTTCTTCAAGAATAGCTTGGCGCTGTGTTCATCGCAGTTGAGCAGTGTAGTTGTTCACGCTCCATTGACTTCAAGTTACTGATACGAGGTTGTTCCGAGGAGTTGATGCCATGAAGGCGGTCCCAAGCTTCATGCGGTCGATGACGTCCCTGGCACCTCCACCTCCTCGACCTGTGGGTATCCCGCAGCCATTTCTGCTACGAGACCTCAAGGAGAAGCGCAAATTCAGACTCTTGGCTCGAAAGCTCCTTGCATTCATCACGTTTGTCTCCATCTACTTGACTGCTCTCCTCATGGACCGCAACATATCTGGCCGTTCAGTGGTGCAAAACATTGTCGAGACGGAACTGCTTATGACCCCGCAAGGTTCATCAACTGTTGTATTTACCAGCATCGCTAGTGCCAACGACTTCTGGGATTGGTTCATCAACTCGTTTCTCAGCATTATGTACACCGGAAGTGATGGCATTGAACCTTACACGTTAGCGTCGCACACTGTCATCCTGGGTGGATTCCACATCTGGCAGACTCGGTACGCCGCGCTCAACTTCAGTGACCCTGAAAACAAAGCCAGCAACTGCTACAGCGGCACAGCAATGCTTCAGTCACAGACGTGTTTCTCCACCAAGCAAGACTCCACTGAAGATTTTGGCGCAACGAACGGGCCCAATGCCAGCGTAGCGGAGCTTCAGTCGCTCGACATGTTTTCGTATTCGACTGACAATGATTCCGACATCAGCGCCTACCAGACATTTTTCCTGCGCAGCTCTACGAGTGGCGCTGAAGAACTCGCCAAGGCGAACCTCATGCGGCAGTACGCGTGGATCGATCGGCAAACCAAAGAGGTGGAAATCGCCATGTCGCTCTACAACCCCACCTTGCGGGTCTTGTCGATCGTGCACCTGACGATAGATTTCAATCTCGCGGGTGGGGTCCTCCCGACTTCGGACGTGCTGGTGCTGAACCTCGAGCCCTACGATTTTTACCTGCGGAAAAATATCGCCCGTGCGATCCTGGAAGCCATTTACGTGGGTCACGTCGTTTACTTTATCTTGCTGGAGTTTTGGGATGTTTGCGTTCTCTCGGGTGGCAACTACAAAGTTGTACGTATTTCTCCCGTCGTATAAACACAGCCGAGAATTAGACTAACATTTCGTAATGGTTGGTTGGTTGGTTGTGCAGTACATCGCTCGGTACGGGCTGGTGAACAATATCGCCGATTGGGCTAATATCGTGGTGAACGTTGCCATTGTTATCTGGCGATATTGCAGCCAGAAAACGGATACAAGACAGAAAATGATTGAGCTCGAGTCGTTCGACGAGTACATCAACCCGTTGCCGCTCATGATCTGGGATCGAATACTGCTGGGTCTCAATCTCCTCAACATTTTGCTGCTGACAGGACGCGCGCTCAAATACTTCCAAGTAACCAAAGGGGGGAGACGGCTTATGTACAGTGTCTACGGCGCCATGCCCGAAGTCATGTCCTTCCTTCCCATTTACTTCTCGGTCATCGTCGGCTACTCGTTTGCAGGCCACATGATGTACGGTTTGAACTTCACCGAGTGGGCCACATTTCCACGAGCGCTGTTTCGTGTCTTCGAGCTCAACTTCGGACTCTATGATCCGGGTCCGATCTACGACCAGGGCGGGATTTTCAGCGCCATCTTCATTTACACTGGCAACATCGTGTTTTGCATCCTCATGCTCAACTTCTTCATGGCCATCGTCATGTCCACGTGGGAGCGTCTCACTGAGAAGGAAGCAGACCGTGCTGAAGAGCAGGACCAATTTTCACGGGAGTTGGGCTTCACCGACGCCCTCTTCCTCATGGCTATGAAGGAAGATCACGTGGACGCTCTAATTGATGTGGCGCTGCAACTCGAGGGAGGACCATTGGTCACGAGGAAGTCGTTCTGCAAGCTCTGGGACGAGTTAGACGACGATGAAGTTCCCGAGTGGACGGTGAGCCGCGTCCTCGGGTGGTATTGGGACCGCAACGAACTCAGTGCCACAGCTTCAGGTTTTGCCGCCAGCAAGCAAGCCCTTGCGTCCTTCGGCTCCGCTGCTGCTGTATCCAAAGCCATGGCCAAGTTCAGCTCCGCAGCTGGGAATGCGAATGCGAATGCTACCAGTCGACCTACCTCACCAAAGAAGTATGTCGGCCGCACTGCCGCCCCAGACTCCGAAACAGATCAGGACGAAGACGTCGAGGTGGTCAAGTCTCCTCGAGATCTTGATACGTCACCACCACCGCCACAAGCTAGGAGCATCAGCGTGGCGTCAGTCGTCAATGCCTTTGCCACGCCTGCCATACCTTGGGGTACCACGAAGACACCTAACGCTAAAGTGGGCGTTGACGGGTAGAACGTTAGGTAAATTACAATTGAAAGTGAGTCGCCATCTCTTCTCGACTTCAACGAACGCCAGCTACACGCTCACCTCCGCCGCTACAGTGCATCATACCACAAAAAAACAAACAAGCACACTTAGGTACTACGAGTAATTGTTTAGAGTAATATTCTTTATTGTATCCTGTTCAACAAAAAATGTAAAGCAAATAGGAGATGTAAAAATGCAAAGTTTGGGTATCGCGCTGCCCGACTGCATTCCGCTGAGCTCACGGGAGACACGATGAAGGGGGTGTGGGGTTGGCGGTCGCAAGGTTTCATCCCTTCTGTCACCTCGCTCGGCCTTGAAAGTTGGGGTCGGAGCTAATTAGTCGGATTTTCCGTCGAATGCGACAGCTCCACTAGAGAAAACGTACACACGAGACACAGAACCACGACGCAGGTTCTGGAGGCTGGAGGCAAGCGCAACGTAGGCGTTCGATCCGCTAACGCGGCTCAACTCAGTCTCCAGCTCAGTTGTAACACCACTCGTCTTTGGTCTTGATTGTTTCTTGAATTGGCTGAAGATTGATGAATTTACTGCACGTCGGTGGAAGCGTCCTCGGGCGCGTGCTCGTCCGAACCAGCGTTGCGCTCAATGTAGCGGCGCAGGTTGCGCACGAAGCAAGAGACCTCGCCGATGGAGCCCTTGCGGATGACACTAGACGGGAAGTAGCCCTTGATGTCCATGTTAAGAATCCAAATCAAGCGGCTCTTGAACGGAGACGTCGGGTGAGGCAGGATCACCCAACCGGTCGGGCCGTTCTCGCCTCGCGTAATTCCCTTCTGAGACTTCAGCACGTTCTTGCCGGCGTAGCTGTTGGCGATAACGTAGCCACCGCCATCCTGGCGTCGCCACGTGCGGGTGTTCACAAAGTCACGGCTCGAGATCACGCCGCCCAGAGCAGGCGCCGAGATCAGGTGCACCAGGTCCGTCGTCTCGTCCAGCTTGCAGATCACGTTGCTCTCGGCCGCCGTCACGTTCCAAGCATTGCTCGTCTCCAGGTTCGTGTACAGCTCGTCGAACAGTTCATCCGGGGAGAGCGGGATCTCGCCCTCGCACTTGTAGATGCGCGACGGCTTGCCGTCACGCGAGTAGACCGTGATGTTCTCCGTGGTGGGGACCTCCTCCGTCCAGGCCGAGTCCTTGGTCGCGTCCGTGTTGGCCAGCTCCAGCACCTTGTCCAGCGAGCGCTGCGAGCTGGCAATGAGCTCGTCGCTCTGCGCGGCCGTGATCTTGACGCCGGCGTACTTGTTCTCCTTGGGCTTGTCCGAGGCCGTCGA